>JAQGBT010001094.1:0-36272 GCA_034698585.1 Disparrhopalites patrizii
TGTAATTTCGAATTCCCCGTCATTAAAACCGTTTTTTAGCGGTTTTCCTTATACCGGTTATTCGTTATAACGGTTTTGCTGGCTGCTTTTTGCTAAACCGTTATAAAGAGAATTGACTGTAATATCAACCTATTAGGCAAGAAACATGGAATATGTAACTTGTAAAGTATACTCTTTGACTAGTATTGATATAAACCACAGATACTAAATGTTAAATATACATGTACACTACCGTATTTTTCATTGAGTTGCGTGACTGATAATTAGATACAGAAAATGTTAACTCATATTGACAAAGCGTTGTTGCAGATAAATGTATGTTATTAAAGACCAGAGCTCCGAACGAATCGAATATTTTCAAGATTTGGTTTGTATTCGATTCGGATATGAAAACTCGACTTTTTTATTGCTACGATTTGAATTCGAAGATGCTAGATTTTTCGAATCGAATAATGCTCCCGAATTGGATTTGAAAATTGAGGAAAATTGTGATTTGAATTCGGTTTGTATTCGATTCTTAAATTCGAATAATATTCTATTCGGATTTGTATTCGAATTGGAATAGAATCCAATTCGAATCTAATCCAAAATATCGTCGTTTAAGACCCAATAATGACTACATGCACCTAAAACTAAAGTTTTAAATACATTTGCTAGCAGCCTTTTGCACCTTGTATGGAAAATTATGGAAAATTACGCAAATTATGGAAAACCAATATATATATACCTACATATCAATAGAATCGAGTATTTTGTGAATTCGTATTAGTATTCGATTCGGATTTACATATATGTAAACATACAGTGAATAGAATGAATATAATGAGTATACAAATACTCATTCTAGATTTGTATTCGGTTTCAATTCGTTTTAGGAAGCAAGTTCAGTTTTTCCTTGTACTCCTATTCGATTCGAATTGAACCGAATCCAGAAAATTTGTATTCGATTCGGTTGGAATTCGAATATTCCAATATTATTCATGTTCGTTCGGAGCTCTATTAAAGACTCCGTATAGCTTACCTATTTCAAGTTTTTATTTCTCATAACATAAAGCCTTAAACGGCGTAGTCTTCTATAAGTATACATATGGTCATTCATTATACATCTACATAGTGTGTATTTATTCCTACGTACAGCTTGTGAGGAAATGGATTCTCTCTAAAAATGTGTATACATATTAGGGATGTTCAATCAATAATCAATATCAATATTGACGTTTTTTGCATCAAGATTTGCATCAATAATTATTGACGTTTTTTGCATCAAGAATTTGCATCAATAATTATTGACATTTTTCGTCAATATATTGTTGTTTTCTATATGGGTTTAAGCATATTGATTTTATGGGACAGTGTGAAATTTGACCACAAAAGTCGTCTACTGAGAGTTTTGACAATCTCATAACGGAAAAGAAAGAACAATTGTGCATGCATACGCTCAAATCTACGTCTCATTGCCATACATACCATTACTCATGCCATTACTATACATTACTGCTGTTTGCACGAATTCGTCTCCACATTTCATCTCTTTAACACTTGCTAGCAAAATTATGTTAGGGATTGGGATTGTCTAGACATTGGGATCATTTCATCTAACAGTTAATCCATCAAAATGCAGTGTTTGTAAGAAGATACTACTAAACATAGTGCCAATAAGGACGAAAACTTTAAAAAAGTGATTACTTTATTTACACGTCTAAACGTGCACCTAATTTGTGGGAACATTTTTTAAGACGAAGTGATGGGAAACAAACATTATGCAAACTTTGCGACGGTCCAAAACCCTTGCTATTACCTACAACAAAGTGTAGTACAAGTGCAATGGAACTACATTTGAACAGAGTTCACATGATTACAAGGCCGAATTCGGCGACTTCCGCTCTGGATGCCGGTAGAAAAGACCAGTCAAAAAATCATAATCCACCGGTGGCAAAGTAGCAATGCCAGAGTAAGTCACATTAACAATATTTAGAATTAATAATTACTACACATTGTGTAATTTTCAACATTCGTGCACTGGTATAAATATAAGCACTGACGTCCTACTATAAGTAAAAAATCACTATGACTCACTGATTGGGGAAATGGTGGCACAAGATGGGATTTCATTTCGTTCAGTAGCCAAATCAAATGTACTGAAAATGCGATTCCAGAAGGCAATTTCGGCACGCTCCCAATGCCTCACAGTACTGCCCGTAATAGATTCAGGAAATATGGTCGGTTAATTAAGCAAGAGGTTGCTGCTCAAATCCAATCGAATTTGAAGTCAAAGATTCGATACAGCCTTACAGTCGATCAGTGGACCGCAAAAAATAACAAGAGGTATTTAAATGTTAATTTGCATGGTAAGGCTGGAGAAAAAACAAATTTAGGATTGGAGCCAATCCCAGAAAACTTTGCAGCGGAAAACTGTCTTCATCTGGTTAAAAACAAATTGTCAAGTTTTGAAATCGATTTCACAACCCACATAGTTGGAGTTACCAACGACGGAACAAGTATGATGGTGAAGTTCGGTGAAATATCGCAAATTATCAATCAACAATGTTTTGCTCACGGAATTCAGCTAGCAGTCATAGACACATTTTACGAAACTACCAGTAAACGTAAGCAATGTAGCCTTGCAGACACAAATCCAAAATGACAAGGGTGTGATTAAACATCGGCGAAAAACGTTACAAGTTTCGCTACAGCTAATTCGTGACAATAGAACACGCGGGGGATACCTCTTTTCAATGGTGCAGCGATATTTAGACATTCAAGATTGCGTTGAGAAAACATTAATTGATTTAAAGGCACGCCATGTGCTTACGAAAGTACGCAAATCCAAGATACAGCCAGTCACCGAGGAAGAGAGTTCTAGAACCTGTTTAGTACTAGAACCTGTAAAAATAGCCGCGGATGAGATTTATGCTAATTATGTAAACCTGCTTCATTTTGAAGCTATTTTCGAAATATTGGTACAAGAACTACGACCGAGCGATGCCTAATTTGGCAAAAACTTGGCCAAACGCTTGGAATAACGAATTAAGCAAAGAAGGACTGTTTGGGCAAGAATATTGTACAACTTGCACCATGGAATGGCTTCCGACTGTTCATCCTCATCCTCATCCGAATCAGAAAGCTCGGAAGATTCATTCACAGCAGAGTGTAGATTTGAAAACGATGAAAGACCACATTTTATTGTTATTGAATCGTTTGTCTGTATTAGATGGAAATTATCTAGACTCTGACGACGACATGACAACATTTGTTTCGAAGCAATCGGCGGCGCCGAATTCGGCGAGCTTTCCTGAGGAGATAAGTATAAAGAGAAAATGAGAATGACGAAAATTAAACTAAACAGGTTTGCATCCTAAGTGAGTTATACAATATAAATTAAGCATCAATAGACTCAAAATTAAATAATTTATTTTGGTGTCAAACAATTTTTGTACAGGATGAGACGAGACCAAAAACGTCACTTGCAAGCTGTGTCAAATTCGAACTTGCCAAGTTTCGCGAGTCAGGTAAAGCTGCCATAAAAGGTCACCATCTTCAACTTGAGTATGACTACCTCTTCACCATACGTCCTGCCAGTATGGCAAGTGAACGTGCGTTTTCCGTAGCTGGCAATTTCTGCAGCAGTAAACGACCCTGTCTCGGTGATAAGATTTTGGATTTATTGTGTATTTTGAATGATCGCATCCAAGGAGGGCCGAATTCGGCGTAAAAACACTATTAAATTGATGGTTTTGGGCTAGACGGGAGTATTGTTTACTTATATAGTTTATAATATACTCTTTTGTTGTAATTAGTGTAGCTATTCAATTGGGCATATGTGTAATCCTGAGGAAACATTCCTGCGTGCTTAGTTTTTACTTACATGTATATAACGTGTATACTACATATTCACGATCTGTTTTGCGTACTGATTTAAATAATGTAGATAATACCCAAGTAATGTCAGTTGAATGCGTAAGAAATACGTAGTGCTACTGACGCTGTTCATCACAATATTTTTCTACGTCTTGTTAACTGAATGTTTTACCACACCATTGCTTGTCCTTCCCCCATTCGTAGTTTGTGTCTTTAGTGTTTGCATCTTTTTTATAAATTCTTTAGTGTATTGCGTTGTGATGGTAAGTAGCAAAAACTCCTGCTTTTGCCGAATTCGGCCTGTGACTGATTTACCTAAATTTTTGGAAATATCTATTTGTGCTATTGCCTATTTGGATTGATTTTGAAGTTATTGTGACCTGTGACATATTTTATTTTCTAGGCGAGTAAACCTCTTCAGCTTCCTGCCAGGCGCCGGTGTTGGTGCTGCGGCGAAATTAACCATATTATTGATCAATGCTTACTGCTTCCTATCAATCCTGAAAATGTTAAGCGTTGGGGGAAGCTCTTCAAACGGACGGATAAAAGAGAGAGAGACAGAGACGAGCTGCTCACTCCGCTGCTTGGAGATAAAGACAGGTACATATAATTAATACTAGTTTTAGATGCTATTGGGTCACCAGATTAAAAATATTGGAAACACCAACAATTTATAAGTCAACCATTTGTGTCCATTATTTTACAGGTTGTGAGTCGAAATATTACTGAAGCAAAACAAGAAGATGATTCTGATTCAGAATCGGTTGTAGACAAAGCCGAATTCGGCGAGTGTGTCTGATTCAGACACAGTTACTGGTGAAAACGATGGCGACGACGGTGCAAGTTTCATGACTGCAGCCCAGTCCTCTGCTTCTGAATATTGTTCTTGTGAAGATTAAAATGGAATAATAACTATATTAATTGCTATTGACAGAAGACAGACACCCCCTCTTATTGTTTGTTTTTTACTGTTAAGTTCATTTGTAGAAATTTATAGGCATAATTTACGTGAAAAACTTATTTAAAACGGTTATATTGATAAACAATATTGATATGTAATATTGACAATATTAAAACTTGCGCATCAATATCAATACTATCAATATTCTGAAATCCATCTATACGAACATCGCTAATACATACAGTGGACTCTCGCTATAACAACCCTGAAGGGAAGGGCAAAAATGGTTGGTATATAGAAAAGTTGTTATATGGAACATTTTATATGTACACTACATATACGAAGGGCGGAAAAATAGAGTTGTTATAGAGAAAAAGTTGTTATAAGGAGAGTTGTTATAGAGAGAGTCCACTGTATGTTGTATCTGTACGACTTGTGAATAAATCAGGTAGTTTAATTATTATTATAATTAATAATTGTATCCATGCTGTTGCTCGCTGCTATTAATATATGATGCCAATAGCACCCATAACTAGTATTTGTAACACAAACTTACTATTTCGCAAACTGTGCTGTATATATAAATACTTTATACACTTTAGTTAATGCTATAGTGTAGCCACGAGCATTCCAGCTTTTTGCGACCTAAATTACTCACACAAGGTATGGGTGTATGCGTCTACATATAATAACTCCAACATATTTTCTATCACGTAAGCAACTTGACACTAACACGAGCCTCGACAGATCCCTGCAGAAGTCGCCTACTTGTTTCCTTTCTCCACCACGAGAACGTTCATAGCATTACATATAACGATATTGAGCAACGTCATCATCAGTCCGTTGTCGATGAACCCAAAATTTCCATTAAAGGTATACAAGGGTCGACAGCTCGCTGAAAATTTTCGGAAGCAGGAATTCCATCGAAGTCCTTTCCATGACCACAAAACTGCCCGAGACATTTCGTAGCGTTTTGAGAGGGAAGATAGCAAGGACGAAAGAATCAACCCTGTTGCCAGGGTCGCCACTATCGCCTTGGGCATATGAAGAGTTACTCCGTGGACCACGTTAAAGATGATAATCACCGTGCACATGAAAATCATGGAACAGTACAGTGGTCCACATGGAGGAAACCGAGTCTTCGATAGAGACACTTCATTTCGTCCAACGTTCGTCCCTGGATTCCGGTGCGATTTGCAGGAGCAAATAGATAACTGGTGGAAACAGGCAATAAATTACATTAGTTCAAGTGTTCCAATTGTTTACATAAATTTAACAGAAATATGGAAATCTAACCTCAATTCGTGTAGAGTGAGAGTTGTGACTAATACGGAGTGGTTCAGTATCCAGAAGATGACGCTGAATTGGAGGATCCAGAAATAAATTTACCACACACCTACAAAAATTTTCCCAAACAGAGAAATTTCCGGCGGGAGGAGAGACATCCAGGAGGTTAGATGGAAGCTTTTATCGGGTCTCCGCAACAGCCAGACAATAGATGAAGGTCATCAAGCGAAATAGTTGCTTTGCCATGACTACCAATTTTTTCCCAGACGTTTTCACCTTGTCAATAATCTGGTTGTGAGTTTTGCTATGACGTTGAAGGCTACTTGATTCTGTAGGTCAAACATTTTTTTAGGAATATGACAGTAATATTTATTATAGAAAATTAAATATGCGTTATTAAAAGCGCGCAGGGATCTTTGTCAGTTGGTTATTTCATAAATATAATAAGTTTCTCAAAAAAAGGCAATTTCTTTAAATGATAAATGAAGCCTTAGTATACGATTTTTAAAATTTAAGAAAAACTGCAGATTTTCATTTTGTCGCGTAAAACTAGCAGTTGAGCATGAAAATAATAAAACAGGACTGTGGCAGAAATGATAATGATGAGATTAGAAAGTGATTAAAGTGCTTCCAGGGTTGCAAAATTTATGGGCTCGAGAGGCCGGCGAGCGCTGAGAACCAGAAAGAATTTCCGGTGAATTCGTCATATTGGGTCCAAAGACAAGAAAATAACAAAAAACGCAAATTTGCACATGAATTGTTATACAAATGTTGAACGAAATTGCTATAAATTTCATTTCAAGGTAATTGCTAGACAAAGTTTTAGATAAGTTGGCAAAAATAGCCAAATATTAGGTTTTGTATGTATATGCCTTGGTTTGTTCTGATTTTTGTTTGCTCAATAATTTCTGTTCCGGCATTTTTTTCATGGATTTTGTGTATTAAACAATTACAAACAATCTCCGGAGCAGAGCAACATACAAATTTGAGTGAATCAATGAGTCATTAATTTACAAAAAAATTGAAGACGTAATATGAACCACTTCCCGTACTTAATTTTTCGCTGCAATATTCCGCAAGAAAGTGATTGGTCGTTCCGACTGTCGCATCATCGTTGAAGATGGTACATGCATAAATCTGTCCAGCTAAACCTGACAGGCACACGAATCCCAAAAATCCACCACTCTCCTTCATTCCTCGTTCTAGGATTTGTAGGCCAAACCGAAAGAACAACGCCAGAACGTACATGGAGAATATCACACAATTGGCGTAGCAAAAATAAACTTTAAATTTGCTCTTTGAAACACATATCCTCCTCTCCTTTGGATGGTAGGGAAAAATACCAGTCATGGAGCACCAATGCGTCGCCTGGGAAATGGAGGATGGCAAGAAATTTTCATTGTCAATGCATTGGAAATCGAAACCCAGAATTTGTGATAAATATCTCCACATATATTGTCCTGGAATCTTCATTGTAGAACAACGGTGACTGTCCTTCCAATTGTGTTTGAATAATGTGTACGTTTCCAGTAAATCTTAGGCTCCTTCTTGAGTATATACACATATATATTCAAGTGGCCAAGATCAAAATTGTTGTAAGGTGAAATGTTCAAATCTAGCCTATATAGCATAGCTTAAGCTTTCCTGGCCAACATGTTCAAAACTTGACATTTTGGGCAAGAAACGCCGAAATTCAAGCCTGGCGTAGTCATCGTAAAATCGTCGTTTTCATCCTTTCAATAAACTTTTCGAGAGTGTTTTTAAAATCTACCACGCTTCTGGTTACATTGCCAACAACCTTGTACTTTTCTTTTGATTAAAGCCATAGGAAGTAGATTCTAGTATGATTCGACATGAGGCTATAGCTTATTGTTATAACAATTATACGAACAACAGCAGTACAAATTTATCTGTTTGGTGTCAACTTTGTTTTGCTGTAGTGTCCATTTTCCAGTAGTTGCTTATACGAATTGTAAAGTGTTTATTTGGCAATATTACGCAACAGACAGTTCAAAATACATAGTTCCCGGAGCCCTATGGAAACCCAATGTGGACTAATAAGTAAGCCATAATCATTGAATGGCCCTTGCATTTCGACACGTAGGGTGAGTGCGCCTAAAGGTGACATAGTTTTGAAACAAATTGATTTTTCTTAAAATTTGAACACGAAAGTTTTCATTTCTGTTCCCGTTCTAATGTACTGAAATATCATTTACAAGTTTGTATGCTTTTCAACAACTTTGAGGTTGTGTATAGCAGAGCAATAAATCAAAATATTTGGATAGTCAAAAACGTCGATATGCCTAAAGGTGACAGTTGGTGATTTTAAAGGTGACTGTGTGTGCGCATTATGATTCATGTGGGCTTCCAGAAGCTTATGTACTTGCACATCATTGTAACAATGTAGAATGGTTCAATTAGAAAGTCTCCTGAAAATAAAACGCACAGCTAAAAATGAATACTTACACAGCGAAAATACAAGAATTATTTTTACACTGAGCCTCAGTTATTTATGACGGTGAGAATGAGGTTCACCTGACTTTCTATTGTCGTAGGCACTGCTACAATGCTAAATGTTAGTAGCTAAATAAATCTCGTAGGGTATGAGAAAAACATACTGTGTCACCTTTTGGAACAGAAAATATGTCACCTTTGGGAACATGTGCAAAATTCATCTTGCTTCACTAACTATTCTCTAAAAAGGTAACAATTAGTTTCGGGTGAAAACAAAACAGCAATTGTTAAAGCCATTAAGTGCCGACTGGCATTCGTCAAATATAAGCTGGTTCTGGTGGAAACTATTCTCAGGGGGAAAAATTAAAATTTGGTAGCGGAAATTTCACTGATGAATTTAATCGGGCAATTGCACTTGCAGTTGGCCGTTCTCTTGCGCGAATTTGAATTTCGCGCCAAAAATAGTTGGATGTCTGCATGACCTCAGGGTGAATGATGCTGCATGCAAAAAAATAATATTTGTCCCTAAGCTGTGCTTGCACGAAACGTTTGTCACCTTTAGGGCAACTGTCACCATTAGGCGGACTGACCCTACGTAATATTGTTAACTGTCACGTTTTGAGGTTCTTCCTCTCATACGCTAGCATTTAACAGTAGTAAGTGCCTGGTTTCAACATCATATACACTAATCAGTAAATTGGTGCAAAAAATGATTGTGGTTGTTTCAACATTCTATTTTGACGAAGCATTTGCGGACTCATATACACTTCCTACAGTAGTGTCTCTCTTTAACAAGTCTCTTTATAACAACATTTCTCTGCAACCACATTATTTTTCCCCTCATACATGTAAGGTGCATATTTAATGTTCTATATAACAACTTTTCTCTCTAACAATATTTTTCGCCCTTCCCTTCGGAGTTGTTATATAGCGACTCCACTGTATATGGTAAAAAAAACTTCCTAAAACCTAAATTTTCTACATTTGCACATATTTGGCAAGAAACATGAGATATGCAATTTGAAAGAATTCTACTCTTAGACTTGTATTTATAGAAGCAGCAAAAGCTAAATATAGACTACAGTATGTATTTTTCATTGTCGTAGTCGCGTGACTGATAATTATATCCATAAAATGTTAACTACGGTGGAGTCTCGTTATATAACAACTCTGAAGGGAATGGTGAAAAATATTGTTTATAGGGAAAAGTTGTTGTACAGAACATAAAATATGCTTTTTACAGGTACGAGGGGCTGGAAAAATAATGTTGTTACAGAGAAATTTTGCTATAAAGAGACTGGTTATAGAGGGATTCCACTGTACGTAATTGCCTATAAAAGCCAATTTGCGCCAATTGGTGAGACGAAGGGTCAGAGAATTTACGAGGAAAATGGTCAGAGAATTTGTAAGACAAATTTGCACGGAGGTATCTAACAGCAATATTGCCAATTTGTGAAACAATTATCACGAAAATTACTAAAACAACAGTTTATTGGGTAACTACAGCGATACGAATTTTCAGCCAAATTTCTGGAAACATGAATATTCAGTGTATTTGTGCAACAAATGGTCAGGGAATTAACTATAAAGTAAAACCACATATATATGTACAATATATAGCTATATAGATACAAAAGTATGCATTAATAGGAAGCGCTTATGTATATATTTAAGTGGTGAAAGTAAAAATTGCTTTGGAGTGAGAGTGCTTGAAGCAACGCTATAGCATAACTTATGATATAACGTAGTATGTATATACATTTAAGACTAAGCTGTGAATCATTATAACGATAAAAAGTTCGTCAAAACGTCAGGAATTTTACGCCGCTGGCTTAAAAAAGCATGTTAAATTTGTTTTCTATAACAGTATTAGCAAAAAAATTCGTTATAACAGCAACATTTCTGGTTCCGTTGAGTTTTGTTATAACGAGACTCCACTGCACCCGAGGGTTGATTGACCGTTTTCGTATTGATATTTCCTGCACATTTAATAAAGGATTCATGTATGTATACTTATTAAATTATATTTTCCCGGTTTCGTACTTCCTGTATGGACACTATCAACCATCTTTACAACGGTATAGGAAAAGCAGCCTTTGCTATAGCGGTTATACGGTCACTGGATATTTGTAAATTATCAAAAATATTGCACAGACAAAAACTGGAAGCTGAAACGTTGCTTTCAGTATACAAATTTAATGGCAGTAAGTATTTTACATCAATCGAGCTCGAAATTTCTAGAATTCATGAAAAAGAGAAATCTCGGGTAGAAAAAGGGATCTTAAATGGGGATGCGGTAGATCTCATTGAACTGCAATTACAATTACAATCTTTAAATACTAAATTAATCGAAACGTTATTACTTTTTATTCATTCGTATGTAATTAGTTAACAAGCACGTAAATGGTATTTCTACAGCAATATTTAATTTCGGAACAAATGTACTTGGGATATTATTTTTTTATTTTGACCGCAATACAGTTCCCAGTTTTCAAAGTCATTGCAATTGCGCGTACTTTACTATATCTTAAATCTATTCTTTGCTAGGACTGCTGGGCACTAACGTTTAAAAGAAATGTCTGGCATCACAGGGAAAAAATTACTCACGATGCACTCCGTAATTTACATTCCTCCCTGATTCTGCGTATTTTTAAATATAATTATTCACTGTATAAGCGTAGTCTCCATAGAACGTTTCAAATGTGAAGTTTGCTGCGTATTTTGGACACATAAATTTAATTTTCAAGTTGGCATGTTTTTAACTTTTCAACACACTAAAAATATTCCGAGTTTGTTTTTTAAGTGATTCGCTCGTTGTTGCTAAGGTCTGGGCTACACCAGCTTGGTGAATGCGCTTTTTCAATGCACAATTGGTATTTGACAATCTACGGGGAAATTTAGCTATAGTCTAATGATGCGCTAAATAATACTACATTTGCATGATTGGACATTTATTATATAAAAACCAAGAAAAAATGAAGAACTGGCAAAAAGTGAGAAAATCAAGAAATAGATGGAGAAAGACGAGCAAAAGTTAGAATAACGGGACAATGTGAAACCAAATTTGTATGGACAGACGCCACATATTTTCTTTTTCCAAAACGTCTATGTTAAACGCCTACAAAATTTGCAGTTTTTTTTAATTTGGAAGGTTGTATATCTGTGCAAATGGAATATTTGAAAACACGAAGCTAACTATTCCCGCAAATATTAATACTTTTCAAATAATTCAAAATTTTGGTTTTCTCTGTACGCAAATTGTTTTCAAACATGGAGCACAATTTTTCCCCCGCCAACGTTTTGATGTACATACAAAAACTCATCTAACGATACCTGTCGCCTACACAACACGACAAAAGCAATTGTCTCTACAGTTGAGTCTCTGTATAGCAACTCTGAATGTACGGGCGAAAAATATTGTTACAGGGAAAAGTTGTTATATAGAACATTAAATACATACATTACATGTACGAAGTGGTAAAAAAATAATGTGGTTACAGAGAATTGTTGTTATCAAGAGGCTGGTTATATAGAGACTCCACTGTACAGAAAATAATAACTCCTGCATGAACCCGCTACTTGTGTCCTTTCTCCGCCACGAGAACATTGACGGAGTTGCATATAACAATATTGAGCAACGTCATCATCAATCCATTGTCCACGAAGCCTAAATTTCCATTCAAGGTGTACAAAGGCCGACAGCTCGCCGAAAATTTTCGGAAGCCCGAATTCCATCGAAGTAGTTTCCATGACCACAAAACTTCCCGGGACATTTCGTAGCTCCTTGAGAGGGAAGATAGCAAGGACGATAGAATCAATCCCGCCGCCAGGGTCGCCACCATCGCCTTGGGCGTGTGGAGAGTTACTCCCTGGACGATGTTGAAGATGATGATGACTGTGCACATGAAGACCATGGAACAGTACAGGCTCTTACCCAACTCATTATGATCAACTTGGAGGACACTGAGTCTTCGATAGAGACGCTTCATTTCGTCCAACGTGTGTCCATGAATTCCGATGAGATTTGCCGGAGCAAATAGATAACTGGTGGAACCAGGCATTAAATTACATCTGTTCAAGTACGCCATATCCTTACTCTATTTGAACGGAACTTTGGAAATCTTACCTCAATCGGTGCAGTGTGAGAGTTGTGACTAGCACGGAGTCGTTGAGTATCCACAAGATGACGCTGAATTGGAGGATCCAGAAATAAATTTGCCAGGCACCAACCAAAATTTTCCCACGCAGAGAAATCTCCGGCGGGAGAAAAGACATCCAAGAGGTCAGATGGAAACTCTTACCGGGTCTTCGCAACAGCCGGAGAGAATAGATGACGGTCATCAAGCGAAATAGTTGTTTGGCGACGATGATCAATTTTTTCCCAGAATTTTCCACCTTCTCAATAATTCGGGTGTGAGTTTTGCTATGTCGTTGAAGGCTACTCGATTCTGTAGGTCAAGCATTGTGTTAGGAAGGTAATTGGAGGGTAATTGCGAAACAAATTTTTTAGAGAAGTTGGCAAAAATATCAAAGTGGTCCATGCTCTAGTTTGTTCGGATTTGTAGCTCAACATTGTCTGCTGGGCCAATTTTTTGAATTTTGTGTATTAAGCACGGAGAAAATGTCTCCAGAGCAGGACACACTGCAAATTTTGCAAACCTGGCCCACGCATAATGTATGCCTTACGACTGTCATCATGCCTAGTCCATGAGTTAGCTTTGGCAAATGTAGTAATCAGCAATAAGAATTGAATCTGTCAGTCATTAATTTCAAAAAAATTAAAGACGTAATATGAAAAACTTCCCGCACTTGATTCTTCTTTGCAAAATTCCGCAAGAAAGTGGTTGGTCGTTCCGACGGTCAATTGTAGGTTGAAAATAGTAAATGCATAAATCCGTCCAGCTAGACCTGACAGGCACAAGAATCCCAAAAATCCACCGCTCTCCTTCATTCCTTGTTCTTGTATTTGTAGACCAAACCGAAAAAACAACGCCAGGACGTACATGGAGAATAACGCACAATTGGCGTAGCAAAAATAAACTCTGAATTTGCTCTTTGAAATCCATATCCTTTTCTCCTTTGCACGGCAGGGATATATACCCGCCACAGAGCACCAATGCGTCGCCTTGTAAATGGAGGATGGCAAGAAATTTTCATTTTCAATGCGTTGGAAATCGATACCCAGAAAATTCGAGAAATATCGCCAAATATTTTTGCCTGGAATCGCCATTGTGGAGCAACCCTGACGGTCCTTACAATTGTGTTGGAAGAATGAAAAAGTTTCTAGTACATGCTAGGCTCCTTTTTGTGTTGTAAGAAGAAGTGGGCAAAAAGGTGATTCGAAGGAAGACAAACGGATGTCGTAAGCAATACCTTCCACTTATTAATATGGATTTACCCACTGCCCACTCTCAAAATTGTATGTTCCAATGTATCAAATAAAAAACATAGGTACTTGGCTGATGCCAATCTTCCTGGATATAAGGGCATGAATAAATAATCAAAACCATCACTGCGGAGGTGTGAAATAGCAAAGGTACCACACTTTCACAGTTTAATTAAAAAATTGTTTTCGAATTCAGAAAGCAATTGCTCATATAACGCCATTTAACAAAACACACGAGTGTGAGTGTAGACGACGACTCACATCCGACTTGAATACCACCTATAGAGTATGATTGGTACAAAGGTAGACCCATACCTGAAACGTACCAAACACATGCATACCTACATATGTATGTATATACCTAGCAATTGCGTAAACTTTTGCGTAAACAACAAAAGAAAGAGTCTGGATACAAATTAATAGCGTCTACAAGAGCTTCCTACTTGCCTCCTTTCTCGGCCACGAGAACGTTAACAGTATTACATATTACGATATTGAGCAAAGTCATCATCAGCCCATTGTCCACGTAGCCTAAATTTCCATTAAAGGTATACAATGGATGACAGCTAGCTGAAAATTTTCGGAAGAAAAAAATTTTGAAAGCATTTTCAATGCTTTCAAAATCGAAACCCAGAATTTTAGACAAATATCGCCAAAACATGTTGCCTGGAATCTAAATGTTGAGATGTTGAGAGGACAGTCACTGTAAAGGTGTTCTAAGAGTGACATGAGTGCAAATGAATGGGAGAAGCACGGACAGAGCAACGGATGTCCAAAAACAATACCTCACAACTGCATAAGAATTGTTTATCGTCTACCCACTCTAAAAACGACTTTCCGATAGAGCCACTTCCAGAGCGTTTTCTGCGGTCAACATTTCTGGAAAGTATAGCTTGTATAAATAATATCAACACTGCGGAGGAGTGAATTTGCAAAGGTACTGTGCCTGTACAATTTAATTCAAATGTTGTTTTGCATTTTTGCCAGAAAGTAAATGTAAAAAGCAATCACCTTTATTTATTTTGACTGATTGTGATGACAGAAAGGAATGAATAGTACATATTAGCACAAGGTTAACCAGACAAGATGCGTGCTTATGATTATAATTAAAAACTCCGTATATTCGAAGTTCTAATCTAATACGTATATAATATCTATGTGTAAACGGGAAACATTTAACATGAACATGGCTAGAGTTAATCCATACATACTGATTGTAAGCTAAAATTGTTCGTCGCACTAACTATTTGATTTGTATGTTTTTTGTAGTCACAGGATTTTATTTATAGACTTTGCATACTGAAAGTGGACATATTTAAGCGAAACGTTTATATGATTCGAAAGCTTGAGGAGATCTAGAAGCTACTTAGAAACGATATACGCCGCTACAAATGTGATGAAACGTTACTAGAGAACAGACAGAGAAAATACATATTCCGTGCAGAACTGTGTTACGGATCTAGAGAACTAATATCATCTCAATGCACCCATGATTAGCAAAGTTATGACGGATTTTTTTAAAAAAGTTACAAAGCTAAATTGTCGGCAGATGTGGTTTCTTATTTCCGTCTTTAGAAACAAGCATTTTATGTTCCCACAATGGTTCAAAATGGGAGACGCCCTTTTCTGTGCGTAATGTTATTAAAGATAATAAGGAAAAAATTTTCATGGTGATAGATCCATAATTGAAAATGTTATATGTAGCGATTTTTCCGCTCCAAGTAAAATCAGAATTTTTACAGAAATTAAGGTTTTGTGTTTTTTCCTAAAAGAATTTCAACCAAAAGTCATTTTTAAGCTAATTAATGTCTTGCAAATTACGACTTTTTGAAAATATTTTCGCCTATGAGTGTTTTTAATACATATTCCACAATGCCAATGCGAAGCCCTGTCGTCCGAGCATTTTGGAGTCACTGGTCAGAATTACTAGTTTAATTATTTTATCACCATTTAATACAATTCAGAAATGCTTTCTCAGTTTAGTCCAGTCATGGGCATTTAAAATGCCATCCTACTTTGCCTATTTCCTATTCCTTCATATTGTCCCCTTCCTACTTCCTAGCCTATTTTGAAAACAAAATAGTGGGCAGCCTACAAAAAACCTATAAAATAGGCCTATATCTTCAATTCTAAAGCAAAATAAAGCAAAAAATTGCTGCATTTCAGTAGTCTATTAGGGACAGCCTATTTGTTTTGACGCCTGCCTACAGCCTATATGTTTTTTTGACACCTGCCTACAAAATAGGCCTATTATAGGCCTATTTTCTAGGAAGGCGCCCATCATTGGCTTTATTCTTCATGTAAGGGTTCTCCTTATATCAGTGAAGTTTTCTCATAGCAAAAAAACCGTTATATTGAGCAGAAAATTTGTATGTTAATAACTCGAGGAAGTTTTAGAGGGTAGCATTTTCTGCCACCTTTCTATAGAAAAAACTGTTATAAGGAAATCCGTTATGGAGAGAGTCGACTGTACTTAACTTCCCATTCATGTGACGCCCAAAACACTTTCCATAAAATTTTGGACGGACAATATACAGTGGAGTCTCTCTATTAGACCAAAGCAAGTCTCTTTATAACAACATTTCTATATAACAACATTATTTACCCGCCCTTCCTACATGTAAAGTACATATTTTATGTTCTATATAACAACATTTCCCTGTAGCAATATTTGTTACTCTTCCCTTCAGTGTTGTTATAGAGAGATTCCACTGTACACGGTCTATTTATTTGCCACGAGAACGTCCGCAATGTTGCATACAATGATATCGAGCAGCGTCATCACCAGTCCGTTGTCGATGAATCCGAAATTTCCATTAGAAATATAGAGAGGACGGCAACTTCGGGAAAATTTTCGGAAGCAAAAATGCCCTCGAAGTCGTTTCCATGACCACAATACTTCCCGGGACATTTCGTAGCTCTTTGCTATGGCAGGTAACAACGTGCCGAGGCTTACACCCGCTCCCACGGTTGCGACGATGGCCTTGGGCGTGTGGAATGTTATTATCTGGACGGCGTTGAAGATGATGATGATCGTGTCCGTCATAATCATGTTCCAGTACACGCTCTCACCCATCTCATTATGGTCATTTTGGAGAACATTGAGTCTTCGATAGAGCCGCATCATTTCATCCAACGTTCTTCCCTGGATTCCGGTGAGCTTTGCAGGTGCAAATAGATAGCTTGGGGAACCAGGCATTAAATTACACTTGTGCAAGTACATATACATAATACGCGAGGTCCTTACACCATAATTGAATTAAATTTTTGATATCTAACCTCAACTGTTGCAGCGTGACAGTCGTGGCGAGCACGGGCGGATGGATCATCCAGAAGCAGACGCTGAGTTGGAGAAAAAATGAATAAATTTGCCAGGCACCAAACATAATTTTCCCTATCAGAGAAATTTCGGGCGGGAGGAAAGACGTCCAGCAGGTCAGATGGAAACTTTCATTCGGACTCCGCAAAAGCCTTGGCGAATAGATAAAAATCCCAAAAATCCACGACTCTCCTTCATTCCCCATTCTTGGATTTGTACACAAAACCGGAAGAACAACGCCAAAACGTACGTGGAGAATACCACACAATTTGCGTAGCCAAAATAAGCTTTGAATTTGCTCTTTGAAACACATATGCTTTTCTCCTTAGCATGGTAAGTATATATACCAGTCACAGAACACCAATGCGTCGCCTTGTAATGGGAGGTAGTTAAGAAATCTTCACGCTCAATGCCTTTGAAATGGATACTTGGATTTTTGAACAAATATCGCATCACATTTTTTCCTGGAATCTTCATTCTGTGGCGAACGTGACTGTCCTGTCGGGGTTCCAAGAGAGAGACAGAGAGGGATTTTCACGTAGTTTAGTCACTTCTTTGAATTACCATGAAGGAATGGGCGAAAGGATGAGGCAATTGAAGGGAAGCAGACCAAGAACGACATCTTCGAAAAACGACTTTATGAGTATCTAAAACTTGGTTTCGAATTAGTGTCAAATATTTGTACATGTACTAACGTAAGTAAACACGTAATCACCTTTATTTGTCTGGTATGATTGTGAGGAGTTGTGAGATACGTACAGTTGACTCTCTCTTTAACGGTGTAGCAAACAGGAATAATAAAGAATCGTTACAGAGAAAAATATTTAATGGTGGGGGATTCAAAATTGAAGAAAAACCGGTATGGGGAGAGAAAAGAGAAATATGCGAAAGGCGTGACCTAAAACCATTATAGCGAGAGAGGCTGAATGGTGGGGGATTCAAAACTTCCCCGCTATAAATAAAAAACTGCAATAGAGAAAACCGTTATAGAGAGTAAATTTAGCCAAGCAAAACTCTCGGGCGGGTTTGTGAACACCGTTATAGTGCGAAAACCGGTAAATGCAGGCCCGTTATAGAGAGAGTCGACTGTATAATACATATTGAAACGATACTTAAACATTAATGGACCCGGGGTGCAGGGCGGGGAATGAAGTAAAATAAAGCACGCAAACACACAAGAAGGATTTGGGGGAGGGAAATAAAACAAGTACTATTTATTCAAATATAACAATATTAGGCACACGCTCACGGCATAATAAACTCCAATATAAAAATAAAACTAATGGAAAAAAACCCATTAAAAAATCGAATAAAAAAGGAAACATCCATAAAATAAACTGATGTAAATTGTGATTGGGGGATTTAGAGAAAGTAGAGAAAACACTTGAGAATATTGGGGGAAAGCAGAATGGGAAAATTAAGCAGGAATAAAAAGGGGAAATTGAAGACGGGAATGAAGAACTTCTTAAAATTGGGACTTGCCATGGGCGCAGGAGGGAAGAGACTAAAGTCGATGAGGCAATTGGCAAAATCCTCTCTCGAGGCGTCGAAACGAATCCCAATCATTTGTCGGCACGGCCAATGCGGGGAAGGGGCGACAGATTTGCATCTGCCGCCTCAATATTATGTATTATTTATAGTACAACGTTAAGACAATAGTGCCCCTCGTATTTATAATCGATTTAAATGCTTCTCGGATGAATCGTCTTGCTAAATTGTGAAATTTTACATCGACACAGAGTCAATCTTTTCTCTACTACGCATACAGTGGGCTCTCGCTATAACAACCCTGAAGGGAGGGACAAAAATGATTTTTACATGGAAAAGTTGTTATATGGAACATTGTATATGCACACTACATATACGAAGGGTTGATAAATAAAGTTGTTATAAGGAGAGTTGCTATAGAGAGAGTCCACTGTATATGCTAAAATCGTTTATTCTATTAGGAATTTTATATAATTTGATGATTTTTGTAACAAAAATATTTTATAGATTTAGCATAATCAAAGTGGACAATTTATCGAAAATTTGTATGATTCAATGAAGCTATTCGATTCAAAGTTTCATAGGTTATTTTCGTGTAGGCTTCTGCGGATGCACGTGATATTAAATATAAATGAATAAAATAAAAACGGTCTAAAGAAGCTCAAATTTTTGTAACGTTTATTGGTTGAGCAATAACAGTAAATACCTGAAAATTTTAGCTCTCAGCGAACCATTTTTGAATATATACAAATGAGTGAACAGCCTTTTTTTCGTTAGAAAATAATAACAAAATAATTTATAGTCAGTACAAAATTACTCTTATTTCCTTGGAGTACACAAATACCCGGAAAAATCAATTAGGAACTAAATCCTACAGACCCAGATCATCCCATCCCCATCCAGGTTCCTGATGCTCCAACTCATTGTACAGAGTCGTCAAATGATGATATTTATGTCCCACCCCAATGGCATCCTTGAACTCCTGATGAATGCTGAAGACCTTGCTCAAAAGCATCCAGAAATTCGTCCCAATCACGGCAAATGGCACCAATCCCAAGAGGATGGGGATGGTTCCGAAGATGGTGATAATCACCACAAACCAAGCCCCGTCCGATAGGATCCAATCCCAGAAGTTCCATTCTTTCCTCCCGACTTTCCCAATATTGTCAACCCGATGAAGTTGTTGGGAGGGTGGATTCCTCATGGCAGATGTCCTTCTCTTCACCACCGGGGCATTGGGCCTACCCCCAGAAGATTGGGGAGAAGGATGAGATACAATTTCGGAGGAAGATGCTGGATTATGAACTTTTTGTTGTCCAGCTTGAGGTGGACGACGTCGTCTCTGGGAATTCCTGGATTTATTCCTATTCGGGTGTTTCGACCCGTGCTTGTGCTCCCCGCTCCGGATCGCCTGGATCCAGGAGGTGATCACTTCTTTGGCGGTGTCATTATTTGCGGAACTCATTTCCGTGGAGGAAACGCTGGGAATTTTTGTAGTGCTGGATTTCTCTGTGGAAGTAGAAATTTGCACGGGATTCCCCACCAAAGCCGGATCCGGAGAGGCCGGGGTGAAATTTGTTACCACTGAATTCCCCTCATTATCTCCCTTGCTCGGGCTGACTTCAGCCCCATTGGCAGTTAAAAGGACACTTATGGCAATCACTGAGAAAATCCACATTTTGTCTTTGACTCCTGATGAGAATCCCTGATACAAATGGCCGGGAAAAAAAAGCTCCGATAATTGCATGGGAGAATTCCCAAGTCAAAAGTACCCGCTCACTAGTATACTTGGCACCGGAAATATTTGATTGGAGACACTTTAAATTTATTTTTATTCGTCAAATTAAATCCCTTCGTCACTCCGTCTTCCTCCACCAGAATCCTCCCCTTCATTGAATCTCTTCACAGAAGAGCTCGCATTTGTCCTTTAAATATAAACCACAATTAGAATAAAAATCACACTCACCTCCACTGAAAATTCCCTCTTCTAATTTTTCGTAGAATAATATCCTTCATTTCCCCCATATGTTTAAAAAAAATCTCTCTCCACCTTAACCACAGACCACTTGACTTGGCGAAGATAAATGAGGAGTAAAAAGATGAGTAGAAAAACGTACAGAAACAAGGGCAAGAGTAATATATCCGTCGGAATCTGACGTAATGCACTAATTGCAAGAGAAATTTTTCTGACCCAAAACCTTTTTTTTTTATATTTTTTTTTACATAGAGATTATAGGGGGTGAAGTGAAGGATGGAGATGAAGAGGACCGTAATTTGAGGGTGCCGACGTCAGGAAGAGAGCAAGCCCATAATAAAATAATAATAATAATACCCAAGACTTTTATATAGAGATGGTTATTCCACTAAAAAAAAACACTGCCACAAACCTTATTAAGTGGGAGCGGGCTCAGTGAGCTTCTCCTTCCGCTTATAATAAGACACTGATGATATATACACCTGTAATCAAGTCCCTGGTGCAGGTAAAGCAATAAAGTGCACTTGTAAACAAGGGGAAAAAAACAGTTTTGGGCACGTGAGCATTGTTCTCCTCGTCGGAGATGCAAAAGAGTGTAACAAAAGTGGTACGAAAAATAATCTTTGGGTAAACTTGAGGGGATAAAAAAACGTGAGAGTCTTCAGCTCTAATGAATTATATGTCAAAGTGAGACGGTGGAAAAAATTCGAGACAAATGGGAGGCTGACAGAAGGAAAGAGAGAGAGAGAAGGGGAAAAATCTCTCCGACGGAAATGATCAAAATCCTCTCGATCTACACGTCTTTAACAAAATTAAGAAGATCACTTTAATTGCGTTAGCGAAAAAGCCAAGTAGTCAGATTCAAAATGCGTGAAACCATCCACGTATCCTCCTCAGCAATATCAATTCCAACATTATTGTCTATACTTCGACGCTTGAAGGTATTTACTCTTCTTTAAAATTGAAATGAACTGGTTTTTTTTTATCAGGTGAGCAATTGTGGACTGTTTCAATTCTTGTTCTTACGTGTTTCTTTTATCCACTTATGGTTTACTTTGGCCAGTTGCTCCCTCCTTGTACTTGAAAAGTGAAACCAAACAGAGAAAAATGCTGAATTACGTCTTTAAAGACATGTTTATATCTGATTAAAACGCCTCTGGGGGGATTTTGAGGGAGAAAATTGAGATCAGACAAATTAATTATGTGAATTATTGACATGTTTCCTTCCTCCGTCAACTTACCTCTTTTTTTTTTACTTGTTATTCTTCCATGTCATTTTTTGTCTCGTTGATATGCGCATGCAGATTTTCTCAGGTATATACGATTGTGAGAGTTGAACAAAAGAGCAAGTTGTCAGGCATTGTTTGATCATTATTATAGCCAGTTTCCTTTCGTATCAATGTGAGAAGACAATCAGAAAAGAAAAGTCAGAATGTAAACCAGTTTTTGGTTTCCATTCCCATTCATTGAGGCAGATTTCTTACTTTTCCCCAATTGGGAAAGTTTTAATAGAGATTCTCTTTATAATAGAGATTTATACAAATACAGGATTTTCATTTGACATTGAAAGAGAAGGAGGATATGCGTCAGAGGATAATCTCTTGGAAGTGGATTTGGAGGTTTAAAAGGTGTCCTGTATATATTTTGACAAAAGTATGAAAAAAACGCATAACAATTCGGGTGCATATTTTTAGGGTGACAACCATGTTTTTAAATGGGGACTCATTAAGAAATACAATTGACATTAATGGGCATGTGGGTAGGTGGGACAGAACAAGAAGTTTCTTCTGTGACATTTGCTATACAAGGGAAATTGGGGAAATAATCTTGTCATTTTTACGATTATGTTTTCATTTTCTGGGTGAAATGTTAAAAAAAGGAACTTTTATTAGCATGTCAACTCCAAAGAAACGGAAGGAGAAGTTACTTTTTTAAGGGTTTTAAAATTGTTTGGCGAGACATGTTTGATGCAATTAGGGACGTCTCCGAGCCTTGTCATGAGGGCATGTTTCATGCCCAAACTAATATTTAATACATCCTTCTCATCCCCCTAATTTTTTCAGGTTACACAATGTCAAAATACTTACGAATGCAACGAATATGCAAAAAAACAGGACACTGCATGCCTTAGCGTAAATTACGTCTCTTCCTCGTCCACATGCATGCGAACTTTCAAAGGGAAAAATAACAAAATTTCCTGATCTTATGTTGTTTACCTTTTTGGTCACCTGCTAAGATGCACACAGATCTTGGGGTTACGTGATACGTGACTTAAGCCACGCATTGGGGTATTTGAGTGCCAATATAACAATAATAATATTCAAATGTGTGACACACTTTTTCAACCATACTTGCCTGCTGATGGAAGAAATTGTCTAAGTTATTAATGTATGCATTTATAAATTGTTTGCGAAGTACTAAATCGTATATGTAGTAAATAAAAAAAAATATCATAAACAAGTTATAGGTGTAAATGCCTATAGTTGGCTGTCGAACGCATATTATTTATTTGCTTATTTTGTTGTTATTGTTGTCTTTTTTGACAGGAAAATATTTAAACATGTTATAAGATAGGTACATATTTAAACATTTTCTTAATATTTGTTGGTCTTCAACACCTTTACAATTCATAATACATTCGTTGAAACATGGAAGTACACTTATTTAGTGAAATTTCAATACATAATATGTATCTACCTAATTACATACGTATGTATGTATTTTCTTACTAAAATGATAATTTCATTAAATTGCTTAAATATACCAATCATAATGCCTAATTATAATTATTACGGTTCTATTCTGACGTGTCGCCTGGCGCCGCTTTGAATGAGCACAGGAAATTTAGTGTTGCTATATACGGTAGCGATAATTATAGATAATGACATATAGTGAATACGTTATTACAAGCAATTACTAAATATTATTTCATTGTGCGTTTTTTGTGAACTGTCAAATAGTTAGGACATCTTGTTCCAGAATATTTATATTCAAGATTTGAAATATTTCCTTGCACAATATCATTTCTCGATCTACTACATTTAGTTCGAGTTTTCCTTGTGATGCTTACAAACATACAGAATTGTGAGTACTTTATTGTATCTTGAAGCTTCCCACAGGTAAACATTGTGCAAAATTCGCGGTCGTCTATAGTTTAACATACGTGTAACAACCTTTTCTCGAGCTTAACATTTTACAAAATAATTTTAGTTTCGGAAAAAGGAAAAAAAGCTTGCAGGCTATTGAACAATATTCAATTAACCCAATATCTAAAAAACATTTACATGAATTGTTTGGATAATTCCTTCGTTCTGATTTTGGCAGGTGTGCGTTTCGGCGTGGGAGGTGCTTCATACGCAATAGAAGGCTCCTCCTGCAAGTCATGGAGTTGAACTGGGAATCCATATTCACGCTCGATTTTATTTTGGCAGATCCCTATTATCAATTGAATAATGAGCTTCCACTTGTGGTTCGTACTGGGTTTTTCGGAGAGCCTGCACCACAAAAAAATGATATTACTTCCCATAAACACTTTTAATTATTTAAGTACGTCATTATTTAATTCAAACTTAAACTATACAGTACAAATAATTCATTTAAGCAACCGGAGTACGTACCTGGTCAGGAACTTCAGTAAAATCTGTACATGCTTCAAATACGGCCCAGTGAGTAATTCTCGGAAATATTCGGTCAGACCATCCAAGTCTGCTTTGGTGGGGTTCGGCATTTCTTGCATCCCTTCTCGTATGACCCTTCGGACGTCCCCTAATTCGGTCATTTCATTCAACGAAGGCATGGTATACGTTTTGGGCATCAGTCTGGATGTCACTAAAGTGTAACCTTTGGGATCAAGCTTCGTAGGCAGCTTCTTCTTCTGCTGATTAGCATGCTTAAACTTGAACCAATTCACCCTGTTAAAAGAAATCTGATCTTTCGTCTCGTAGTCAGCTTTCTTTCCAACTGCTCGAAGCAACACATCATTTTCGTCGTCAACATCATATCCTGTCACTCCTATACGAGATATGTCGTCAACAATGGGTACATTAGGTAATTTGGGGACTTCCGCTGGACGAGTATAATGAGTATTCCCATTCTGAACTAACGTGGAAAATGCATGCTGCTGCTGTAATATCTTAGCTTGTTTGGCTTCACGACTAACTTCTCGTATTTGTTGCATATCAGCTTTTACTTCTTCACGAAGATCCTCTGGAAGACCATCTAGAAAACTTTCACTTAGGTTGGGACCATCATTATTATCCTCTTCTTCACTAGTTTCGTGAGCCTGCCTCATTTCATCGTGGGTCTCTGTATCCTGTCCGATCGGAGCGGGTATTTCAGTGACCGTACTGGTAGATTGGCCTAATTTTTGTACCAACAATGCCGCCCGGGAGGTTGACGGTTGATTGCTGTTTGCATTTTGAAGACGCCCGACTGCCTTGTCCCCGAAGAAACTAATAATTTCTTTCGCAATGTCGTCAGGAAGAGCTAAAAGAACTTCCATGTCCAAGTCATCAATAGATTCTATGCCCATGAGTTCTTTCAACGGGTTTCTAACTTCTGTAGTTGGAACAATTGCTCTTTCTGCCTGAACGGGTACAGGTGGTTTAGTGGGCGATCTTTCTGTATTTTCCTTATTCGTAACATTTGTTTGATAAAGACTAGGCTCAATTCTTGGCCGCTCCTGTTGCTTCTGTAGCACTGACATGAGAGTCTGCTGAACCTCTTTCTTCCCATCGAAATCAAACTTAAGTCCCGTCAAGTGCACCCCTATGCCTCTGTAATCCTCCACGGGCATATTAACGCTTCGTATGAGAGAAAGAATGGATTTGAACAGAACCAAATGATTGCGGGTGGGATTCATCAATTGAGCGCTCTTGTTATGGACGTCTACATACCCGTGACCTCCAGACTTCTGGGGCTCAGGTGCACCTTTTTGCCTCGTAAGGACAGAGATATTTATCTTGGTTCCGCAAGCTTCGGCTTCCACAGCTCTCTTGCTTAGAGCTTTGGCAATATTTAGTAACAATTTCTCCAAATGCCAGTTTTCAGTGAGACGGATTCCATAATTGACGTCAATGGAAATGGACTTCGGACGCTCAAAATCGAACTGGAGGCCATTGTCATCTATACCTCTGCAAGACCTAGAAAAAAGTGCATGCATTTTAACAATTAAGAAGTGGTGAAGCTTTTTGAAGGGGTTCAGCAGTGAAAGAAACCTGTAATCAACGTACTTGTACAAAATATCGCCCTTTTTAGCACCAAAATAACTCTTGAGTTCCTCCAATTTCAACTGCTGCAAATCGCCACAAGTTTTGACGTTACTGAACTGAGTTTGAAATTTTTCTCTTAAACTGTAGCCTATTCCCGGTAAATCACCAAATGGTTGGTCTTTGAGGATTGACGGCAAATTTTTCTCCGTAATCATGAACACACCGTCCGGTTTAGCTTTTTTTGAGGCCAGTTTTGCAAGTAAACGGTTGCTACCTATCCCAACGGATGCCTTACACCATGTGACATCAAATATTCTTTTTCTTAAAAAGTTTGCCAAGCTAATAGGAGAGGATCCAGGCACATTTCTTAGTATAGAGGTCACGTCAATTAGTAGTTCGTCGATACTGCCAGGTTCAACGTCCAACGTTAAACTAAATCAAGATGTGGAAAAAAGTTCATATATGTATGGCTAAACTCAAGAACAATTCAGACAAAATATTTGCAACCTGATTTTTCCTCACCCTGCAATCGTGTTAAAAAATTGTGACGACGTTCGTTGATATGCGTCAAAATCGTATGGAATGACTTGAATATCTGGACAAAGTTCTTTTGCCTGTGACACCCACATTCCATTTCTGATCCCAAACTTCCTGGCTTCGTAAGAGGCACAAGCTATATCGGAATTTGATACCATTTTGCGGTTGCCACTGAAGTGGGTCACAACCACAGGAATGTTATTCATATGGGGTCGACTCAAGCGTCCAACGGCCACGAAAAAGCAATCCATGTCCACTAAGAACAAACAAGCTACAAGACAGCAAAAAATATGTATGTACATTACAATAAAGAATAGAAATACCGTTTTTTACACTTGAAAATATTAGTGGCCTGTGACGTCATACAAAAACAAAGGCACTTAAAGGATACTTACAGTTTCTAAATTCATACTCATCTTCACCCTGCTGTTGCGACTGCGAATTTCGTAACTCGTCTTCATACTTCTGAAGCTCCGCGAAGACATGGGTTTCCTTTGTTCTTCTTAATTTGCTGGTCCGCAGTTGAAGTGTCCGCTTCATGGTGGAAATATTGTGTAGACGAGAATGGTTCCAAAACTCCTCCAGAAACCCATCTTCCCACGCTTTCAACCTTTTCCCTACTAAAAATAAGAATACATTAATAAAAATATGTATCAATTTCGTGCTGAATTTAGAACCGTGATTTAGTTTAGAATTATTTTCAATATAGATTTAACAAGAAAGCCAACGATGTTAGACAGTCAAGTAATACATTATGTAGTTTATGTATTTACCTTGTTGAGGAGATTCTGCTACACTTTCGGCAATACATTCCCAGTCATCGCTATTGACTTCCTGGTGTGGAGGTTCAGCTTGCTGAACAAGGTTAGACTCAATCCGCACTTCTGACACATCCTTAGAAACGATTTTGAAAGCTTGTTTTAGTGTCTTCTGCCGATTTTCCCTGTGAAAGTCATTATATATTATGTTAACAAACACCTTTCAAGAGGTCAATGCATAATTCAGGTACAATGCCGAATCGTTTAGCTTTGTAAATCACAAACGTACTCATTATAGTCATAGAGGAAGTAATTCTTGTGGTCAAGTTTCTCCCCTTGTGCAATACTATCCAGCACCCAATCTGCCTTCAAGGTTATAGAGCCCCATTTTCTGAATATTAAACAAATCAATTTAACTTTTTTTTGCTCACGCAAACACAGAGGTGATACATCTTTGAATGAACGCAACATACAATAAAACAGAAAGGTGTAACATACCGTTTCGTAGCATCTGCAAGATTTGAAGCGATTACGAAATTAGTGGAGGAATGCGGAAATGGATGATACTGGCCTCCGTGTTGTATAAACAGCAATCTTAGGTTCGTCGGGTTTACTGTGGATATGAAACAGACCACGAGACATTTATGAGGAGCTCGGCATTTCATTATTCGAAATCATTGTATCAATCCAGAAATTCCGTAACCAGCTATGCTAAACACTTCATTTAGTATATTGGCCCTCCGTGTTAGTGGTATATAATAATCAGTTGCGCAAAGATGATTAAAATCGCAGTTAAGTCAACTTACCATAGCCATTAATGTGAATGGAAACCCCGTTGAAAATCGAGCTCACACAACCACTATCTTTCGACTCATTAAATTGATGATTGAGTTTGGCTTGCTTGGCAGCCATGTATCCTCCCTATATACATATGTAAGAACAACATAAATAATATACATTTTTAAATGACTTCAAACAGCAAGTCAGCCGCTCCCAAATCTCGGCGTCCAAAAACCGTATATTCTTCATGTTTTAAACACTTTCAACAAAATGT
Source organism: Disparrhopalites patrizii (assembly GCA_034698585.1). Taxonomy (NCBI): domain Eukaryota; kingdom Metazoa; phylum Arthropoda; class Collembola; order Symphypleona; family Sminthuridae; genus Disparrhopalites; species Disparrhopalites patrizii. The sequence continues at coordinate 28,228 of JAQGBT010001094.1, forward strand.
ATGATAATATATAAAATGCGCAAGGACAAGAAAATTACTTACAAATTCTTCAAATCCATTTTCGTCCGAACGCTCATCATTCCCACGTTTGCTCATATTATCAGTGGAACAAAATTTTCATTCGAAAACGAAATGAAATATTCCAAAACAACGCAAAAAAATTGCAACTTGTACTGTTTAAACGAAATTCAAACACAAAATTGAAAGCTCCGAGACAGCATTCTTATTCATTTTACAGGGGATAACTTTTAATTTTTGAAACTTAAAATCTATAGATAACCTATAGGAAACAAAACGTTGTTTTGAAGAAAATAAAGACAGGATTGACCTAAGCACAGCTCAACTGCATTATAAAGGAGTAAAAGGGACGGCCGGATTTAAGAGGTTTAAAATCAAGGTTTAAGAAATTTTATATTTTTCTCAAACGTCTTTTCCTTGATAGTCCAATAGCTTTTAAGACGCGGGCTTCTCTCTCACGTTTGCGGCAGAACCAGCAAGGATTTCTCTCGATGGAAGAGTTTGTTCCATATCCATACAGTTCTTTATCTATATAATATAGACTATATATCATTTCATTAATCCTTAATTATGAAAAAAAAAAATTAAAAATGGTTTCTCAAAATAATTTGATGCTTCGTCTTAACTTACTGCGGCCTTTAAATAATTGCTTTAAATATCGATTGCGTAGTTATTGACACATATTTACATCCAGCATTGTTATTTCTGTTTTTAGAAATTCCCCTGAAAGTTTCTCTCAGAAATCCCCTGTAGCAATCCGTCTTTTTAGATATTTGCATTAAAATTTGTCTCACAAATTCCCTGAATATATAGGTATATATACGTTTGGCAATTTCCCTACAAATTTGTCTCACACATTGGCGGGAAATTTGTGGTTTTACTTTTTACTTTATAATTACTTCGCTGACAATTTGTCACACACATACCCTGAATATTTATGTTTCCCGAAATGTGGCTAAAAATTCGTCTCGCTATATAGTTCCCTAATCAACTGTTGTTTTAGTAATTTTACTGAAAATTCTTTCACAAATTGGCAATATGTAGTGCTGTTAGATATTTCCGTGAAAATTTGTCTTACAAATTCTCTGACAATTTGCCTTGCACACCTCTGACAATTCGTCTCACAACTTGACGAAAATTGGTTTTTAGGTCATTATTTATCCGAACATGTTTTTCACGAACTGATATTCTCAGTATTTTCGACGATAATTATGGCTTTTGTAATTTTCCTAAAAAGTTGTTGCACAAATTAGTGGAAAAATTTGTATAATCGTCCATCTACATAAATTAAATTCCAGAATATATATAGGCAGATGTATTCTCACTCGGTGATTAAAATATACAATTTTGAAACACTCGAAAATGTAATGACGGCCATCCAAGTGCGCTCCTATGGTCACCGCGTGTGCACCTCTGTTCTAGATGTTTCGATGGAAGTTTCTGAGTTTGTAGGTCAAAAACGTTTCTGAAATTGGTTTAAAAAATACGACACTTACTTTTCACCCGTATTTAGTTTTTGTTTGATTGTGACAGTGACTACTGCCTCGTGTCTCGTATGATATAAAATTGGGTTTAATTGGATTTAAATAACAAGTGCGGCTCACAGTGGAACACCAATTCCTCCAGGATTTATTTTACATTTATTCTACACCATTCAAAAGGGAGGATTAATAGATATTGCAGGCTTACATTCCAACAGTGTGACAGTCTATTATTTCTATTTAGTTCTTCTCATATCCCAGTAGAATCGAACTCTGGAAGTAAACGAGAGCAGCTTCGTTTTGTTGGAAGTGTACTATTTTTATTAGTGTATATAGCAATTCTTAGGACAAAATAGTACACTGATAATCATTAATCATATATTCGCGCAGTTTCCTTGTCTAATATCCCTCAAAATACCAGTCAGCCAAACCACCATACAAAAGCAATCCACCATTTTAGAATTCAATTCTAGTGACAATATTTTCGGTACAGATATCCAACTGAAAGTCGCCGAAACAATAATTTTGGCATTCAAAATTTGGACGCATATTTTCTCTTACAGTAAGGGAATTTTTTCACAAAAACAAACGTATTTATACTCAGGTGGACTGGGGCAAAGAGACAAATCAGAAAAGATAACGCCTATGGAGACAATTTATTTAGGTAAACGCTAAACCTTGATGTAAGCCAATTAAAACTATTAGTTTCTGATACCTAAACGATATCCAAATAGTAACAGCATGCTAACTTTGAACAATTTACGCTTTAATTTCCTACACATGTACTACCTCGGCCAATTTCATATAATAGTCTACAATTTTGATCGTCAAACCCACACATTCTACCCTGAGCAAGGAAAATTTTGGGACTGATTTTGAAAGTTTAAATTGGTGGCATTTATTCTCGGAGTGACAATTTAAGCTATTCGCTTCGCTCAGTCTCTTATTTACCCACACGAATATTTTCGTTTAGGAAGTTTCTGCTTACAAGCCATGTGGCTATCGTCGGCATTTCTGAGTCTCTGGGCGGCTTATATGACATACTCATGCCGCTTTGAGATATGTTATTTCCTCACGCAGACATGTCGAACAAAGCCCACATCCACCATTTCAGAAGGTAAAACAGCGATGAGAATAAAGACAACCATCAAAATCAAACTTATTTTGGCAAAAATTGGTCGAAATATATATGTATCTGACTTTTTTATGATATTACAGTCGAACCTCTCTATAACGGGCTCCCTTATAACGGTTTTCTCTCTATACCGGTGGTTGAAAATGCTTCCCTCAAAAACTTTCTCCAATTGTTAACATAGAAATTTCTGTTCTCTATAACGGTTTTATAACGGTTTCCCCGTTATAACGGGGAAAATATGCTGATTTAAGATGAACCGTTATAGAGAGATTCGACTGTATATACTAAGCACAAATGTGGCAATTTGCACGTAAATGTATAATTTTTGAACACAGTGTTTCTGTAAGTAATTTTAAATTTATTATATATAATAAATGCAAAATTACTATTAAATTAAAATTAAAATACATGTATGGTTAACCTGCAAATCAAACAGAATCATTCCACACGGCCGAGAAAAAGAAGGAATTAACGCAATTCAAGCTGATACTTGAATGGCACCTGAAAATCTTTAAAAATTTCCTGCATTTAAATTTTCTATGTATTGGCCACCAATAATTAATGAATAATATGGGCAGGCACAAATCTTCTTAAATTTACATTCATTTCTTTCTTTACACGCGTAGTGCATTTTTACGTTGACATAAAAGAAGCAAAAGATTCGACAGGAGTGCACTCCTTCACGGTACCCCCCAGATATTGTAAGAGCTGATCCGGTGGGATCATTTTCAGAAGTCTCGGCTTCCAAATGTTTGGGTTTGTCCCATACAATTCAAGGAAGTTCTGTATACCCCCTAAATATTTCGAGGTGGCGTCGTATAAAGTTTTGTAGAGGAAGTTGGCTGTAATAAAAATCATATTTGCTACATTAAATCTCAAAACTGTTTCACTTATTAGAATTAAAAGCCATTAAGTATTGATTTCTTACTATTTAAAAAGATGGCAAGCTTAATCGCATTGTACTTGGAATATTTGGCCCATTCTTGCATTCCCCATATGTGAAGAAGGAGCGCTAGAGTTGACAAATTGCACCCACGCAAAATATAGGGTATTTATAAAATAATTAACTATATATTTCACAAAAAAATATACGATGAATAATTGGGGGCTGAAGAACTATAGAAAAAGTCTTACTTCCAGCATGAGTGGATTGTCGGATGTCAAAGCCATCCATGTCTATTATGGTGATAACCCCTTGAGACGCATTGGTGGCGCTATCCACGTAGTTTTGGTACAATTTAATTACGTGTTTCTTGTACCACTCTACCTGCTCGGGTCCTTGCTCCACAATGGATCGAATGTCCCATTTACCCACTTGAGTGTACCAGACTATTTCAAGAAAATTTTTATTAAACTTGAAATTAAATTTTAATTTGATTACTGGCGTTTGGCAATACAAATTTCCCTTTTGAAATAATGCGTATTATTCACATATAGGTGATAACGTAAGATGCTCCTCTACGTATGTACCGGGTGATTTGTCGTAGCTGTCCCCACAATAGTAGCTTGGAAAGCCCTTCAGTATATTTTCTGGTATCCTCCATGATCTAACATCCTTATAAAGAATAAAATGAATTTACTATACCAGCTATGAGGAAAATCAATCGGATGTACAACACTACCAAATTGCAATTAAGATTACCTCCAGAGTGTAATTCTGACCCGTTACGGCCGTTACGATCACAAAAATTATCAGGACAATCATGTTAGCTTACAATTGTACAACTGAGGGAAACTGAACAATAATAGTAATTTATATAGGTGCTAATATAATATATAACCACTTAACATCTTTCTTTATAGTGTTTATATTTTGCGGTCAAGTAATTATAGAGATGCCTTCGTTAGGGGAAATTTTCGGAGTTTCTCACAACGCTGCCACTTATTGTCTTGATTACGTATGTACACCAATATGTACATATATGAATTATAATACAAATATATTAATATATCATCATACAGTCAGGAATTCAAGTTCTCACGTACATAGCTATAGTTCGTGGGAACTACATGCATATACATAATAAAATAAGAATTTGTACATACTTTTATGAAAACAAATTTGTACACACTTTCCTGGTAGCACGTGCTGTATTGTAATTATAAATCTGCGGCTGTATTTCTCAAAGCAATTAAAAGCTGTTTTTTTTTATAAATGGCAAAATTTCTATAGCCAAAATTGTGGCCTTCAACTTGTACCATCTGAAAAACTTGCCTTGTGCTGAAAAAACCGCATTCTATCCTTATAAATTTCTCACTCATGGTGCAGCAGGTATATATTGTATGCATATGGTGTGTGCAAATTTTTTCTAACGCATAGCATTCTTGAAGCTGCATTTTCTACGAATTTTCCGAGGATTACACGGAATACTATGGATTCATAAAACTATTATAAAAATAGCCTAACGTACTTACCGAGGAATCAGACTATATTTGCGCTTCGCCATGGTGACAACGTTCCCATCGCCGCCATCATCATCGCAGATTGCAGCCATTATTTTTTATTATGTATTCCTGAATATCCTGAACCATTTATTTTAATTAAATCTATTGGAGAAGTTGCATTGCTGTGTATGTGGCAAAGATTGGGGATGAAATTTTGAAGTGACAACGTACATTTTTATGTAACGCGCTGACATAAATTCAAATACTTCTTATGTGTATCTGTTGCACTTCTTCTTGGCATCGTCAGAGAGGAAGCTGCGAAGGCGTTGCTTAGCCTATTGCAGTCACTCAGTAATGAAGTAGTATAAACTTACTACAGTAAGCTCTTGGCGTATTTCATAAACGCCAAAATCTTTTTATAGCTGAACTGTGGCACGTCATTTCTCGAAAACGAGTGCAGTTCAAAGATTAATAATCTATGCTTTACATTCACAGATTAAATGCACTGGTGTCTCATCGCTCTTATCGCAGAGACGACACAGTTTGGTATCAGAAATACCAATGTATCTCTAACCTCTACTGTATAATTGTGACAAAAAAACGCCATAATGACAGATCCTGGATTATGGCTACCAATGTGCGGATATCCATGTCACATGTGCAAAAATAATTTAGTTATTTGTCTTTAGCAAATAGCTATGTAATTACAAATTACTTCATCTTTCCATTAATTTCCAGAACTCATTGATCCGAGACATTGTACTTGACCACATAGATACTGATCTTGTGCTTTATAACCTCGTATGTGGTAAACATAGCATATGTAGCAGGAAATACTCCTTGGGAATGAATTCTTGTTTCACAGGAAGGAGTAAGGGCCTGACGTAGACAACTTCATTTCTAATGTTGGTTGTTCGCACATGTTTTTGATTCCCATACACTGATCTGTCACAAAGAGGTAGCTTTCAACATTTTAATTGCAGTTATAATTGAATGTAGGAAATATTTAGGATTGCTGCGGATCAGTTGCATTTGTAATGCATATAGTTTGTATCCATACACTGTATATTCGTATACGAACATGGATTTAGAATGTATAACATAACATGTAAATTGAAAATATATTTTCCAACGAAAAATTGGTATAGTCAATTTAAATAATAATTGGTTTGATTCATTTAAGGTTGTAAAAAATTTCTTTGTATCCTTGTTTTTGTACAATTATTCCCTTATTTTTGCATATCGCTGAAAATAATTTCCAAACAAAAATGGTTAAGCAAAAAGCAATTTTTATCAACGTTCCTGAAAATTTGAAAATTGTTCTCGATATTTTCTGAGTATTTACGTTTGTCGCAATTCCTCTGACAATTTGAGTTTGTAAAGCAATTTCCCAGTTAAAGTGTCCGATATGATCCGCGTCAATTTTAGTTAGAACTTTATAATTTATTTTTTATAGCACAATACAACAGTAAATTACATGCTTTTTCAGTATACCTATAGGCATGTATTCTATAATGAAGTTTTATAAAAAACATGGATTATTAAATAGACATAAATGATGCAAACGATTCAACCGGCGTGCACTTCTCCATGGTGCCTCCCAACGTCTCTGGAAGCTGATCTGGCGGGACCAATTTGAGAAGTTTTGGCTTCCACGTATTTGGATTTGTTCCGTACAATTCAATAATGTTCTGGAAACTCCCAAAAAGGTGGGCCATGGATTCGTACAGACGTTTATAGAGGAAATTGGCTGCGATGTAATAACATTTAATTGTAGCTTTAAATAAATAAAAAATAACATCGAATCGATAACTAGTGCAAACTTACTATTCACCATGAAGACGTGCTTAACGGAATTGTGCTGGGCAAATTTTCCCCATTCCCGTACTCCCCATATGTGAAGAAGGAGCGCTAGATTTCAAATCAAACACCAGTTTCAAAATAATTACATGGTTAAAAATAACATATTGGTTACATATTAGTTACATTATATGTATACATTTATCTAACTATTATGCGAAATAAAACGGGGCTGGAATATTACTTGAAGGGTGGGTGGATTGTCGGAAATCAAACCCATCCAAGTCAATAATGCCCACGACCCCTTCTGACGAATTTGTGGCACTATCCACATTGTTTTGGAACAATTTAATTACGTGCTTCTTGTACAAATCTACCTGTTCGGCTCCTTGTTCCACAATGGAACGAATGTCCCATCTACCAACTGGTGTGTACCAAACTAATTAAAATAAAATGCTATTAATAATTAATATAAATAAATTATATATTATATATGCACTTCACACTAAATGTTTTTCACAGGAAACGGGTATGGTAAACGCTCGTAAATAATTGACGCTTGCAATATAATTTTATTAAGCAAAATGTGCCACCGCATTTAATTTGCATAGATAATTACGGATTTATGCAAGAGACTCATGCAAACCTGGTGATTTGTCGTAGCTCTGACCGCAATAATAGTGGGGGAAGTCCTTCAGGATATTCTCTGGTATCTTCCAGGAACGAATGTCCTTGTAGAGAATACAATGAATTTAATACCAATATCGTTCAGGAATTATACGTCGTTGGTACCAAATCGTAACAAAAAATGCAATAATAATTGAATAAGGATAATAATAATTATTATAATTAATAATAATTCAATAATAATAAAATTTAATGAGAATTTAATAATAATGAAATTTAATAAGAATTTAATAATAATAAAATTTAATAAGAATTTAATAATAATGAAATTTAATAAGAATATAATAATGATGAAATTTAATAAGAATTTAATAATAATAAAATTTAACAAGAATTTAATAAGAATTTAATAATGATGAAATTTAATAAGAATTTAATAATAATAAAATTTAACAAGAATTTAATAAGAATTTAATAATGATGAAATTTAATAAGAATTTAATAATAATAAAATTTAACAAGAATTTAATAAGAATTTAATAATAATAAAATTTAACAAGAATTTAATAAGAATTTAATAATAATAAAATTTAACAAGA
>JAQGBT010001095.1:0-36255 GCA_034698585.1 Disparrhopalites patrizii
CCTAACATGGTCGTGGGCGCACAGAAAACTCCCCGTGGGCGCATTTGTGACCGCGGTCACAGGGTTGGGCACCGCTGGTGTATGTGTAGGTATAGCATAGCATTTCTTGGCCTGATAAAATGCTTTTTTCATTTCTGGAGAGAGAAAACGAGAAAATGTAAAAAAAAAAAAAAAAAAAAGCCCCAGATTCGTCAGCGTCTCCATTGACTGTCGTGGTTGGCCACCTAGCGCCAGCCCGCCAAAATCCAATTCAACTCAATGCTCCAACTCAAATCCTCTCCCCCTCCTTTTCCCCATAGTTTTAATGGCACCAGGATTTTCTCGACAAATTTTTGAATTTTCTCCCGTTTTATATAGGTATGCCTCCTTCACTGCTTGTGTGTTATTCCTCAAATCTCAAATATATTTAATTTTTGGATAATCCAAATAAACAATTGAAAAAAGCGTTTGGTTTGTTTTTATGTTTCCCCATTAAAATTGAAACCCTTTTTTGAAAATCGTGTGGTTTAAAAATTACTCTTTGTCCCAGTATTTTTTATATGGATACCTTTTTTGAATTCTTGTGGTGGTGACTCATTCAAATAAAAACGGATTTTGATCCAAAAACAGTCCAAAAAAAAACAGGAAATTATGGCGGGGGTCAGTAGTTTGGAAGATTTTCAGACTGATTTAGTCTCAGTTCAAAAAACTGAGTGTGCTTCGCCCCCTCCGGAAGAGGAGGAGGAAGAGGAGGATGGAGAGACGGTGACAATGACTCTTATCAATAAGGACGGGTCAATGGGTCATCCAGAAAATATGGATTTGAGTGGCCTCAAAGTTGTTTCCACCGCCGGTAATTGTGATATGCATAATAGTGACAATGTGATCACCATTCATGCCAGCTCTATGGTGGAGGAGGAGGAGGTGGATGAGGATGATCAACAACATCATCATCATCATCACCATCATGCGGATGGAGGGACAGTCGTCGTCACGGGGGAGGATGGGACAAATGTGACCTTGGTGTCAACGACTGCCGAAGAATTTCAAAAGTCTTTCGTACATTTGATGGGAGGTCAACATCAGGTGATAAGTGTGGAGTCTGTTCAGCAGGGATCTAAATTGGGTGGGGAAGCCATGGATGGGATCATTGGGTCCAGTAGTGATGAACTCATTGTACAAGACGAGGATGAGGGAGATGAGAAACCGCCAATACGGAGTTTACACATTACCAGACATGAGTCGGAGGATCATCATGAAATTACTATCCGAACTGTCAACTCCCATTCTAAGGCCTCAGAAGCTAGTAATTCGGTGTCAAATCTGGAGAGCATGGAAGATGGAAATGGTAAATGTCTTTTGAAATCAGGCAGAGTTCGTTGGCCTTTGGATTATATTGGTGACAGCGTTATTCCATACCCATATTATGGAACTGCATGCTCATTGTGGCCCCTTAAAGATGTTGAAATCATGTTGAACTTTCGAAGAACTGATTTTAAAATACTTTTGTTCTTGAATTATCTGATTAGATCCTCCAGTGATGCATTTACTGGAATACCAAGCGGAGGAAACTGAAGATGAAAACGACACTGCCTGGAATCAAAATAATTGTATAGTTTGTAATGTCGTGCTGGACACCAATCCCAATCAGTCACCACCAGATTCAGAAGGGCATACGAAACTCAAGAAATTCTTCCTGCAATATTTAGGCGTGAACCAAACTGTAGATTTGGGTGATGATCAGACTTTCCCTTTTTGCTTCCCTTGCGCTGATGATCTGGATAAACTCATGACTTTGGCCTGTAAAATTGAGTTTATGGATACACAATTTGAAAAGTTACGGGATAACTTGGCTAGAAAAACTGTTAAGACTTTCTTATGTCGGACCCGACCAGATATTCTAGAGGAGGATGTAGATCCTGTTATTGACAACACCGATGAACCACTGGATCAGAATGTTGTGAAACCATTAATAAATCCAGCAGAAGCCTTATTTAATCGTGAGTGACCGAGTCGTTTCTTCGGTTGATGGCTTAGTATTGAAAGCGAAGGTTTAAAAATATGTCTTTGTTGGTAGAATGGAAACGCCAGTATGAAATGATTGTTCCTGGAAGGTACAAAAAATTCCCCACTCTAATGAAAACAGTGGATCCTAAGCAAAGGGTGAGCTACTACCGAATTGATGCAACGGGAAAGCATCATTTTATTGCTACCGTCAATCCTGAATCCCAAGTTGAACCACAAGTTCCAAATCCATCCCCAACTAGGGGAGTGAAAAGGTAAAAATAAATATGAAGTATCACAACATGTGGAATAATAGCTAGAATGCCTACTGCGTAAGAAGTTATGTAAAAGTGTCCGGTTTTCGTTACCTTCAGAAAAGCAAGCTCGGTGGTGACTCCTGTAAATGGAGAAGTCGTTTCGGAATCGAAGCGTGTTAAACCAGTAGTTCAGGAAGTGGTAACCCGTGATGATACTGTGACTATGAACGTGGATGACACTGAAATGGAGGAGACGACCGTAGACAATTCTACTGAAGACGAACGCCAGCACAAATGTAACGTGTGCCTAAAGTCTTTTAATAGTCGCTCAATCCTTAATTACCACTCCCGAACACATTCAGGTATTACAACTAAATGATTATTTTCTTTTTGGCTTGTAATTGTTTGCTGTAAACTATTATACCTAATACAATTGTTAGGCGACCAACTGGCTTTTTAATTTTTGGTATTTGTTATTTGTATGGTGACTTTCTTTCAGGTGAACGCCCATTTAAGTGCAATGTCTGCGAAAAAACTTTCGCGCAACGTGGCGGTTTGGCGACTCATTCATTAGTTCATTCGGGAGAGAAACCTTACCATTGCGAGGTGGGTTGAATATTTCTAGTCACTCTTAGCTCACTCAAATTCTTCTGCCTAGCAGTAGTCTTTACTTAGGAAGTATTGATTGATTTGGCTAAAGATGTTCCATGATGTATTTTTTTCTCCAATGACAATTTAAAGGACTGTGGGAAATCCTTTCGCCAAAAATACCATTTGACCCAGCACCAACTCATCCATTCTGGTCTCAAGCCATTTTCCTGTGAAATTTGTCATAAAAGTTTCAATGTGAAAATGAACCTGCGAGAGCACATGAGAAGACATACAGGTGAACGTCCATACCGTTGTCCCTATTGTCCGGGCCCAGGATTTTTCCGCAAAAAAATGCTCCGGGACCACATTGTTAAAAGCCATCCTGAACGGTCTTTGCCCACGGAGCTGCAAACCCTTGGTCCAACACCCAAATTTCCTAAATCGAAGCATAGTAATACAAAACTAACAGCTGAAGATCTGCAACGTGTTTTGCATAGCAATTCTACTAGTAATAATAATAACAATAAGAAAAATGCAAAGATGGCTCGCAAGCCTCCAGAAAGTCGTCTTCTTATTAAGTCCGAGTCTCACGAAGCACCGCAAATGGTCGTTAGTGTCAGAGATGACAACGACGAGAGTATCTTAGGATTGCCTCGCTCAACTGCAACCCTTATTTCCATTAACCTGAATCAGGATAGTCACATCTCACAGTTGAATGTAATAGAGTCACCAGCGGAAACTGAAATAGAGACGCAGGAGATAGACCAAAGTAATTCACAGACATGCACAGCGACTCTGGAGTTGATTGAAGATAAACAGTTAAGTGCTCAAGTAAATTTAGGTCCACCCGAACCCATCCTTACTCAGTCGAGTGATTCGTGCAAAGATGACGACCAAGGAGAAATTCTTACGCACCATTCGATTGTAGTATCAAGCGAAAGCGCAAGTGTGTCATTAGATTCTCTACAGAGTTAGTAAGTAGTTAGAATTGATTACAGGTTGAAACCTCATTTCATTTCAGAACTGTAATTTATTGTTTAATATTTTAATCTTTACAACTAGAAAGTATTCTTCTATTAGTCTTATAACCTTTTTACATCACTGTAAAGGTGTATGTAGTGTATAGCATCCTAGCATGTAATTATGTTTTATTTAGCGATGATTTATGCTGAACGGGTTTTTATTATGCTCCCCCTGTTCACTACTTCTACTAATTTGTTAGAATCATGTGTAGAAATTGAATTCGATTTTATCCATGTACAAACCTATTAATTGTTTTTTATTTATAATAACGCCGAAGACTGGAACATTAAATGTTCTCTTTGAAATGTCAGAAAAATGAAAAATAGCTTCCTTGGACTTTATTTTATTGTCTTGTTACAATTGAAGACATCGAAATGTGTGAGTAAATAGTGAATACAAAATATCTGTAAATTAACAACAGAATTTCCACCCTTTTCATAAATACAAATACGGAAAATAAATTGTATTGATTAATATTTACATTATTTACATTACAAGTTGATGCAACTTGTAGTAAAATGTATAAAAACAAAGTAAAATGAAACTAGAAACTTGAAAGTTGTTAATTAATAAATCCATAAAGTCCCCACAATGAGAATGACAGCAGCCACGAGTATAGTAAGTAGATGCAATTGGGAATGTGATTAAAGTTAATTTTGAAACCCAATAAAATAAAACTCCAATAAAAGAAACACTTGTATACGGGGGAGTGCATATCTTTTCATGTATTTGCTCTGACTTGAATAGTGTGTAATTGTAACTTTTACATCTGTCCTATGTTTATTATGCTAAATCTTAAACCCGATTGTCATTTAAAATTGGTATTGACATGGTCTGTTGGTCTGTATGAGTAATTATAACGCGTTCAAATATTTTTTTAAACATTTAATTTTACTCTGTACATTGCACCCTGATACAGTGTAAACGAAAAATGGATCAGAATGTCATTGTGGGGATAATTTTAAGAGTAATTGTGAGGACAGCAAAATGAAAATCCAAATTATTTTTGCTCTATTTTTGTTGCAGATTCAGCCTCTAATTTAAATGTGTAAGGGAATAAATTTCAGGCAAATCAATGAAAGATAGGATATGATTAGATACCAGTAGCACTAGTACCGGAAGGACAAAGTCCTACATATAATGAATTAACTTATTACAAAATAGTTGCAGAAGCCTATCCAGGAATTTTTTATTTTAAAAAATGTTTTCTTCTGGTTTTCGATCATAGTCACCATCATTTCGTTTTTTTAATTTCACAACGTAAAGATGTTCGTTTTTCGTCCAATATTCAGTCACAAGTATAAATAACTAAATAGGTACACAGAATGACAGATTCTGTGGAATTAATTACACATAGGCATGGAGATAGAGTTACTTTTACTATCCCTAATCCCTATACAACATAGGTATTATGATTATTCCTCTAATTATTTTCTTCCGTATTACTATTATAGACAAAATACCAGCTCATACATTATTCGTGAACCAAGCGAAATTGCAACGCGGAGATGTGTCCAGAAAAAGAATAGGAAGACTGTGTGTGCATTCAATGGTACAAAACATCGTATGTTTTTACAAAATAATTAAAATCCTCTTTGTAGTTTGTTTTCCAAAAATATTTCAAGACGGGTGAGCGCAGCCGTTTTCCCAGCCGGAGTTTCTTTCCGTATTTCCGGAAGATACGAGGTGAGCAGGTATTGGATAAGCTTCCTGAATTGATGCCCGTATACAGCAGCTAGCCGATCACCTAGACTATCCAGAATAATCTGGATAACTGTAGCAGTCATGTCGAGCTGAGGTTCTAAATGACATGAAATTAAAAATGAATTACAATCGACTGACCATATTCATTCATCGTACGAACTAAACAGTCTTCACAAGAAACAAACACAACAAATCCAGGCGAGAAACAGCATAATGTGAGAAACTGCGCAGGGCATTGATATCTACTGAACTTAATGTAATACTTATATGGATGAAATTTGACACAATACTTCTTCGCCCGCATGTCTTACTTAATTTCATTGACGTCATAAGAATTCTCCACACTTCAGCCATGGAAAAAAATTGAGCTGTTTCCCCAAAACCGGTCAACTTCTGGCGGTCAATGATTCTTACCATTAAAGTATAAAGTGTACAAAATCTAAAAATTACAAAAAAATAAGCGTAATCATTTTAACATGATTTCATCATTGCTTGTTGGTTTTTTCTTTCACAAATCACACTTTATGAACAACTTTGCATGAAAAAAGGAACTCATATCCATGAAAAATATCATGGGAAATTAATTGAAGATGCATATACATATTATGTTTTTACCCAGTCATTTTATCAAGAAGAGCTTGTCTGACGGCACTTTCAGAACCTTTGAGATCGTGACCCATAGCGAAAGCATACTCTTCCACCGACATATCATGCCGAGGAAAACTAAAAGGTACTAGAAAAGGGCACATTTTGTAAAAGTTGGCCCTGACTAGGACAGCCCAGTCCGGGAACTGTTTCAAAAGGGAAACTCCTAAAATAGCAAGCGGTTCCACGCTAGTGTGTCCTTTTGAGATTTCTGACTCTGATTTCTTCACGTAGCGAAAAGCTAGGAGGTTGGCGACGAAAAGAATGCCCTGAGGAAGTGCTGCGGACACAAAAAGCGTATGTATGTTCACTGCAAATCTAAACCTTTATACCTCAATCTCAAATTAAATAATTTTTTTATAATAGACTTAGACCGCATAATTTTATAATCATTTACCAGTAGCCACGAAATTCGTTCCAGACGAATCCCCCAAGTACACAGCGTCGCCCTTCAGGAGCTTGGTTAACTGATCCACTTTAGTTTGGATATGGGCAGGGGAATTAGAAATCGAATTTAGGGTAGTGTTAACAACCTTCAAAGCAGACGCATAGAAATCTTTGGTAGTTGTAGCAGAAATATTTGAAAATTGCTCCTTTTTATCAGACAATAGTTGCTGCGATTTTAAATAACGTTGCAAATCCACAGGTAAAATATATCCTTCGAATTCAGGAGGAACTTCGTAGCCTTTACCACCACCGCCAAGCTTGGACCTGGAAGCAGCTTCAGCAGCAGCCCTTTGCTCCAGCGCCCTGGTCTTCAACTCTTCTTCAGTTTTTATTTTAAGAGCAATCTCAGCCGCCTTCTGTTTATTTTGTTCCTCAGCCTCCTTTAATTTCCTTTCCACGTCCAGCCTTTCCTGTTCGGCCTTCGCAGCAGCTGCCCGGGAGATCGCAGCTTCCTCTTCCCTCCTTTTATTATCTTCGGCAATTTTCTTAGCCGCTTTAGCTTTTTCTTGTTGTTCTCGTTCCCGTTCTTGTTGCTGCTTCGCTTTAAACGCTTCAAATTTTTTCCTATTTTCTTCAATTGTCCTTAATATCTTTTGTTTCTTCTGCAATTCACGAATTTCTGCACTCCGTCTACGTTCTTCCAGCATCTCGGAGCTTAGTCGTTTTGATTTGGCTCGACCGTCGTCGAGTTCTCGAGCCCGTTGAATGATTCGTATTTCACCTTTGTTACCATATTCTTGATTGCATGCAGCTAATGCCTCCTTGACTTTAATACAGACGCCTGAGTCCTGCAAGAAGCCCTGAAGTGTTTCTGCGTCATTGTGTTCTTCTTCTCTACATCCAAAGCCACGTTTCAGGACATGACCAACGAGAGGTATGCACATTTCCGGAGACAGGCCTGGATTAGTCATCATACTCACATCAAGGACATCCTTCAAATCCTGGTCGTCCTTCGTCATTAACTTGTGCCTGAAACTTATGTTTCCCTGCGGAGATAAACCTACAGACCTCCGGTTACTAATTGGGGTGGAAGACCCTGCAATGCTCACACTATGAAGCTCTCTTCTTTCTCCAGGAGATGGTAAAGGAGTTGGAGTTTCACAGGCACTGGTGGATCCAGATTCGTAGTAATCATTATTGTAAAACTCGTTTACAGTTGAACTCGAGCAAGACGAATCCGCTGCACTCATGCTCTCCGCAGGACTTTCTTTATGAGATATCGAAGCCTGATTTTTCAATGTGATTTGTAAAGCTCGTTCCAAAACCAAAGTCTTTTGAAGATCCGATTGCTGCTGGACCTGGGACACAAGTTTCTGCAAATAAAGAAAAACGGTGTAATTAAACATGAATCAGTATTTGACGAAGTCACTTGAACTGAATATGCTACAAAAATTCATAGAACAAGTCCTCACAAAAAAGCTATGAGGCTTCTTATCCCACGACGTGTCATACTTAATCTGACCCAACTTGGTATTCTCCAAGATCTTCAATGTACCAATATCCTTCGCCAGGTGAACCATGTCCCCAGATGAGGACGAAGATGTCCGAGGACTAAGTGCCGACATTGTTTCAATCTGTATAGATACCAAATGTAATCCCAAGGTGGTTAGATCACGACCCACTCACACTCAGCTCTGTTTCTTACATGTCAAGCTCACACAAACAATAGCTAAATTGTACAATTAATTCAATATCTGTAAATCAATTAAAATGAAAAAAGCGCAAATTAAAAATCATACCCACTGAGTCACTCAGGTGACCTAGAATTATAAAAAAGCAAATTCCGTCAGAAGTAGGGCCCTCGGTTGATTTCAAAAATCATAAACACGCAACAAAACGGAGGTACCGGTAGGTGGTATAGAGGAAGGCGGTAGGTACATTTAGCTACCTAGTTGTTACCCTTTAACAAATACCGAAGTAGTTGAGTAAAGCAAACACATATTGACTGGACGTTAATTCAACCAAGCTCAAACGATTTGCATTTCGGTAAATACCTTCTCATCAGCTGCTCGTAACCTCGGCCTCTCTCCGCTGATGGAAAAGCACCAATTATTAGGCATGTTAAAAGTTAAGTACCTAGGTATTATAAGGACGCATTAATAAACTATGATTCAAAATAACGAATATTTTCAAACACTGTCAGTTTATCAGTTACGTTACGTATATGGTATATCGTATATTATGTATACTTTCAGTTACAGTTACTTCACAATGTTCACAAACATCAATTGTTGTATTCGTAACTGGCAAATCAGTGTTAAATGCTTTTTATTCTGCAATTTATTCCCACTCAGGATTTATCTATATATTTAAGCTAAAAATAAAAAATGGTGAATTCTATGGTCAGCTTTGCAATTTTTGCAAATATTAGATGAGGTATTTAAATAGCAAAAATTTGAATCTCGTTTTTGCATATTTCACATTTCAACTCTGACCTTGTGAAGATAAACTGAAAAAATTATAAAAGTAACTAAAACAAAAGAAAATGCAATTCAGCTATATAATCCATATGATCACTATTAAACTATTGAGTATTAACTATACTATATGTATTATTAACATTAAGTAACAGTCTAACAGTATTGAAAAACAAGAACAAAAATAAACAATAAAGACAAACCAAACGAAAATGAAAAGCAGGATTCAAAATAACCGGACTTATCCCTGATTGGCTCGCGGCTTATTGAAGAACTGCCCCAGGAAAAGAAACGCACGGGCCTTTTTTTCTGTTGTAGCGGATAATTTGTGATGCACGCACGAGGCACACGAATGTGCACAGAAAAAGACGGCGTGGACCGCTCCATATACATTTATTTGCATTGGACTGAAACTGGTTTGTTACTAAAACCGGATTGATTCCGTGAATAACACCTGACCTGACCTGTAACTAGTTGGTTTGCCCTTCCGGAAGAGAGGGTAAGCTCTACGTCATTTATTATTTGTTTCCTAATTGTTGTTCATGCTTACATTTGTCCGATTATACGAAGTGTAATGGTGGAAGGTTGACCCTTTCTCTTTTTCTCCAGGTGGTTTACCAAACCAACTGCCGGTCTTCAAATCAAACCAGAACGGCCATTGACGAGGCTGTCAAGGGTTTCCTCACCTTTGACCCGAAGTAATCGTTTTCGCAACTGTGGTTAATTAAATACGGTAAGATATTTTCTTTGGTCTTGAGTAACGGTCGGAAATGAAATATTAGAGGACAGGGCAAGTATAATTCGGAGATGTTTACCTTATTTAAACGCGATACGTCGATTTGTGGTTAATATGGATTGAGCATTATGTATTCTGTTTGATAGAGGTGATTCAAATCATGATTAGCATGGTCAGGACGGAATAGAATTATTTTGAAGTGAAAAATGTTGTTGAAGGTGACGTCCGAATAGGAACTAGTTTGGAATTACAACAGTTGTTGGTTGAGAAATGAGAATGCGAGGAGATTTCGTTAATATTAGCTAGATGTTGAAAAAATCGAGAAAAGATTGTGGCTGACGGTCGTCAGCTTAGAATGATAAATGATACCAAAACAAAACATGTTTTTAGTTTTTATCAAGGATGAATGGGCATGCACCACTCTGAATGGCATGAGGGAAACTGTAACCCTTGAAGCTCATCTGAGATTTGTAGAAAATAGAATATGACAATAATGCAGACGAATTTTGTGAGCAGAAGTGCGATATATGTAAATTATTTAATTGACGTAAACGGATTTATTGATACACAGGATTTAAAATGTCGGCCGAGAGCAAGCTACACATTTTATATGAGCATGCAACGGGATTCACCGCTTTCAAGGTGCGAGAGTTCGAAGAAGAAAGCATTTTTCAGACGGAAGTAGAAGATTGTATCCGGGATTTCTCTCGATTTGCTGGTATAGTGTCCCTCGTGGCTTTCAGCCCTTTCAAGACTGCTCAGGCTGCTCTTGAGAACTTGAATGCTGTGACGGAGGGTCTGCTACCGGATGACCTGAAAAACTTCATTTTGCAGCTGGGATCGAAAAAATTAGCACTCGGAGTCGTCGAAAATAAGCTGGGTTCTGCTATTTCGGAGACTTTTCCGAAAATAAAAGTCAAATTGGGTGGCTTAGTGCAGGAACTCACCAGAGGAATACGTGTACATTTTTACAAACTTGTAAAGGGAATCGAGGAGGAAGCTGGTGAGTTCCAATTTTTTTCTAACTTTATTAGCACTGGTTTTACAACGTGGAGTTAGTTGCTACTACTGTTACTGTTGTTGTATTCATTTTAGGTGGAAAGGCTCAGCTAGGGTTGGGACATTCCTACTCACGTTCCAAAGTCAAGTTTAATGTTAACAGATCAGACAATATGATCATTCAAGGCATCGCATTGTTGGATCAGCTGGACAAAGATGTCAACACGTTTTCGATGCGAATCAGAGAATGGTACTCTTATCATTTCCCCGAGTTGGTGAAAATTGTTCCCGACAATTATTTGTACGCCCGAGTTGTCCATTACATCAAGAATCGTAAGGAATTGTCTGAAGAAAAGTTGGATGCATTAGAGGAATTAGTTGGGGATTCTCTCAAAGCTCAAGCTATTCTGGATGCTTCCCGATCTTCCATGGGAATGGATATTTCACCTATAGATTTAATTAATATTGAATCATTTGCAACCAGGGTCATCAAACTGGCTGAATATCGCAAGTACGTTCACGAATATTGTTAAAGGAGAATTCTTGCTAAATCATTGAATATATGTATGTACGTTTATGTTGTACAGTGTACAAAACATGTTAACATAATTTTGTTTAACAGGGGATTACTGACTTACCTGCAAACCAAGATGAATTCTGTAGCACCCAGTTTAACAGCTCTGCTAGGAGAATCAGTCGCAGCTCGCCTCATTTCTCACGCTGGTTCTCTCACGAACTTGGCAAAGTTTCCCGCTTCAACTGTTCAGATTCTAGGGGCAGAAAAAGCTCTTTTCAGGGCGTTGAAGACCAAGGGAAAAACTCCTAAATACGGACTGCTGTTCCATTCTACATTCATTGGTAGTTAGATACACCAATAAATTATTACCGTTGACTATTATCATAACACAATGGAAATTAAACAATTTATATCGTTTTTATTTGACAGGTCGGGCTCAAGCAGCGAACAAGGGGAGAATTTCGCGATTTTTGGCCAACAAGTGTTCCATTGCTTCAAGACTAGACTGCTTCAGTGGTAATTTTTCATTTTATTATTAATTCACAAATGTACATATAATATTGAGGCAATCGGGGAAACATTTAAACTAATTGTTGTTCATCTCAGGATTTTAATCATCTTTATTTCATTTTTTGATTGCTCAGAAATTCCGATGCCAGTGTTTGGAGAAAAGTTGAGGGAGCAAGTAGAAGAACGTCTGAAATTCTACGAATCCGGGGAAATACCCCGCAAAAATGTGGAAGTCATGAAAGAGGCTTTGGACTTATCTATGTCGATGACCGCATCAGGCTTGGATGTGTCTAAATCTGAGAAGAAGAAGAAAAAGAAGAAGAGGAAGCATTCAGAAATGGATGAATCCGCAGCTGCCGAGGAGGATACCTCCATGGCACAAGTGGAAGAAGAAGAAGCTGCGGAGGAACTTACTCCCAAGAAGAAGAAGAAAAACAAGAAAAAGCATCAGGAAGAAGCCATCGCGGTATAATTTCGTCTTTGTAATATATGTATGTATGCGTATGTGGATGTACGAAATACAAACACAAACATCAGTTCAAGTTTGCTAACACGAAGCAGTGACTTCACATCCTTACGACTACAAACACTTGCATTCATATTTGTTTTCCAATACTTTTCTTTGTTTCGTCTTTATCAAGAGTTTTTAGCATATTTAGGAAAAATTATTACATTTCAATCACAAAATGTTGACTTTGTACTTAGAGAAAATAAAATCACGGGTGGATCCGTGCTGTTGACATTTGTGTATCAACAATTGAATGGTATCTTGCGCAAAATAGTATTAAGAAGTTTTGCTTTTTGTTTAAACGTTTGTTGCGTATTTGGGCACTCAACTGGGTAACGGTTAAGACCTTCCAAAAAATAGTCCGTTAGAATTTCGAACTGTCCGTCAGGAGTCAGGACAGCAGGGTATACTAGTGTAAATATCGCCCGTGTACATGCGTCAGATTCCGTTTATTATCCGTGGGAATAAGTCATCCAACCGGTCGTTTGGAACCCCGAACCCCCCGAATTGTTGGGTAGAAATGGATTGTGAAGGGAAATCATTTACATACTTGCTGTTTACATTTTTTACCACAATTAATATGAAAGGGTCCTCCTTGGTTTTCGGAGGTGTTAACCGAGTATATTCAATTGGGGCCTTTGACGTTTTTACCGGGTTTTAATTTACAAAAAAAAGTAGGCAAAAGTGCCTTTTCCTCGGCCGTATTTTTTGTGCTATATCGTTACATGTAATATACATATGCTCCATTAGAAATTTCCCGGCTTTTATTTAGCCTAGTACGTGTTCATTTTCAAATGCATAGAGAGAGATTTGTATAAAGGGACTTTTCCACTTTTCTGTTGGTTTTATTTTTTACTACCAAATAAAAAATAAAATATCAGGTGCAATTTGGTAAACATACCTACTTCTAAACATAATATTCTCTTTTAACAATTTTTTTCTTGATGGTTAAATATTAGTTATGTTCGAAGTTAACTTTTAAGTAATACAACACCAATATTTTAATAAATAGGTAGGTATACCTACATTGCATCACGTATTTAATTGTTTCGCGAAGGAGGAAATGTGTTGAAGAGCAAATATTAGTTGTCTCATTTAATACTAATATCAAAACACATTTCGTCAATATTTGCTGAAGTTGTTTAAATGCCACCGTGATCAGGTGCAAACTTCAGAAGGTCAGAGCCAGATGCTTCGGCCTACATCGTATAGTTTTGTGGGGAGTGTCGTTGAAAAAGGGTAGTTTTTGGAACTGAAACAGAAATTAAATACCAGGGAAAATGTGATCCATTTAAGATTGAACGTTTTACCCATGTGTACAGGAAACAATTGTGAATGAATCGTCACATTTAATTTTCGTTTGTGAACCTACTAACCAAAATGCCTCCATGGTTCTCAGTACTCATCAGCATCATTTGGCTAACTTGTTCCATTAACTTCGAACATATTTCGGCCATCCGGACCTATGATGAGAACCGATTGGCTCAATTAAGGTTAGTTTGTATTCCATAAATTGTGAAGTCTTACTGATGTTTGATGTTACTGTATCATGATAACAATGACAGTGTTTATATTGCTATTAAATGATGTTTGTGTTTTTAAATGGGATTTGTTGAATGAATTAAGTTATAACTGTTTTAGGTTTTGATTTGAACTGTTCTGTTGATTAATTATCCATTCTTTCATATTTGAGTTTTCTTGACCCTGTTTTGGTACGTTAGTACATTCAGATCAGAAATTTCTTGAGGAGAGGATGATAGATTCAACTGGATTCAGGTTTAACACATGCGGTGAATTTAATGTTTAATAAGATTGTAATTTTGTTTCAGGGAGGAAGTGAAGTCAATGTTCTATCATGCATACGACTCGTACATGAGACATGCCTATCCTTCTGATGAACTTCGACCACTGAGCTGTGATGGAGTGGAAACCTGGGGGAGGTGGGTCAATTTAGTATTCAACGAATACCCTTTAATATCATTGATTTGATCATTGTTGATTTGTTACCGTTGATAACGAATTACGTATGGTGTATGGTTCAATCTCTGAATGTGCATGGTGTCTCTCGCGGATATTCGTAACACCTGCAGAACAGCTGTCAGACCACCGGTCTGGGATGAGAATTTGAAAGTAATGTTGTATTTTTGAATTTCAGTTATTCCTTAACCCTAATCGACACTTTGGATACTCTAGCTGTGATAGGAAACTATTCAGAGTTTCGTCGTGTGGCCCAGTTAATTATAGATAATGCACACTTTGACTTGAATATCAATGTGTCTGTGTTCGAGACGAATATCCGGATTATTGGGGGTCTCCTCAGTGCTCACCTACTTAGTCATAAGTGAGTTTTTGAACTGACGCTTAGTCCACGATCCTTAAATATTTTATATGTTAGGAGCAATTGAAATTGGTCTAGTAACTGATCACGGATTCTGCTATTGTATTTGTTAAATTATTTGAAAAGGGCTGGAATGGAAGTAGAAAAAGGATGGCCCTGCAATGGTCCTTTGTTGCGGCTGGCAGAGAAAGTAGCTCGGAAGTTACTGCCGGCCTTTGACACTAAAACAGGGATGCCTTACGGAACAGTGAATCTCCGCTATGGTGTCCCACCTAAAGAAACCCCCGTTACTTGTACCGCTGGTGTCGGTACATTTCTCGTTGAATTTGGAACCTTGTCAAGATTGACGGGAGATCCAGTCTATGAGAAGGTATAAAACGTAGTAATTGTATGGAACCCTTTTTCAAATAACAAATATCTATTTAACTATTTATAATTTATACTATTTAATTTATTTAAATCTTTAAATGATTCGTATGATTTAATAAATAATAAATACAGGTTGCTCTAAGAGCCATGCATGCCTTGTATAGTAGAAGATCTAGTCTTGACCTTTTTGGGAACCATATTGATACTCACTCTGGCAAATGGACTGCCGTGGACTCAGGGATCGGAGCTGGTATCGATTCCTATTTTGAGTACCTTGTTAAAGGTGCTATTTTATTCCAAAAACCCGAACTCATGCACATGTTTCGGGTAAGTTTTCGGGGAGTGGAGAAACACCTGGGGAAAAATGGATGGTATGTCTGGGCCACCATGGGACAAGGACATGTGTCCTCAACTACATTCCAAAGGTTCGTATTTCGCTAGTGTGTTTGCAGATTTTTGTAATCATGCAACAATATTGTCGAGAGTAACGAATAAAAAATGAAAATCATCTTCAACAGATTATTTGCGGGTTGCTTTAAGTTTAATGATTTTATTATGTAGTCTTGAATCGTACTGGCCTGGTTTGCTATCTCTTGTGGGGGAGTTCAAAACTGGACAGAAAGCAATTATGAATTATCATCGTATTTGGAAACAATATGGTGCCCTTCCTGAACTGTACAATATTATTCACGTAAGCGGAAGCTCCCTCGTAGTAACCGTTGGTTTATTATTAACTCAAGAATGTGTGAATTATTGTTATTTTGGCAGTTGAATATAATCTTTAGTCGGACTATGTATATCATAGCATAACCATGCTGGGTTGAGTATTATTAGTTTTTTTTAATAATAGTCACCCAACACCAGTCTTTTATCACTTTCTAGAATTTCGTTTTGTAGAAGTTTTGCATATACTTGTTTTTTTCCATGTTTAGGGTAAGGCTAGTCATCAGAGAGAAAGCTATCCTTTACGACCTGAATTAATCGAATCTGCCATGTATCTTTACCGAGCCACTGGAGACCCTTACATGTTGGAAATTGGAGAGGACATGTTGAGGGGAATCGCATATACTGCTAGGACAGACTGTGGATTTGCTACAGTAAGTATTTTTAGTCGTAATTGGAACTTGATTGCTTTCAATTTAAATTTAAACTGGTTATTTAAACGCTGATTTCGGCTTGATGGATGATGGATTCATAAGCGGTATCTATACCTGCATGCAGCATATCGATGTTGTGTGTACTGTACACATGCCTTTGTTTCTATGTAATTTAAAAAACATGTACTTCAATCATTTCTGTAGATCCGAGATGTCACTACACTAACCCTAGAAGATAGGATGGAATCCTTCTTCCTCGCTGAAACTATAAAGTACCTGTACCTTCTTTTTGACCCGGACAATTTCATCCACAGCGAGGGTGAGGATCACGTTGTAATTGAAAATCCTCGGGGGAGGTGCACCGTTTATGCTGGAGGATATGTCTTCAACACGGAAGCTCATCCCGTGGACCCCTCGGCCCTCCACTGTTGTCACGGTCCTGCAGAAATGGATCTACATGAGGAAGTGGCCCTTATTGACGAATTTCGTCTTTCGCCTACATTCCAAGGAAATCCTCCGAGTCACAAAAAAGTTCTTCGGTTATCAGATCCAACTCCTGAGTTAAGTTCCCCCTGGGATTTTACTGTCGATGAACCCCTATTTTATTCCGAGGAAAGTGAAGGTGCTGGAGATGGAGAACAAGAGATACTGACGGAGAGTAGCAGCAATAGTAATAATGAAGAAAACAAGTCATCCGAGATTACACCTCCCCCTACTTCGATTTCTGAGCAAGGAAAAGGTTGCAAGTCTAATAGCAAAACGAACGACGAATTGAAATTGGACACTTTTTTTGGGAAAAAAAGTAATGGCGTTGGTGATAATAATGTCGATGATGAGGAGCAGTGTGATGCAGAGGATCGTGATAATCTTAACTCGATTCTTAAACCCCCGGGCAGCAGCAGCAGCACCGGTACTACTGTTAAGAGTAATTCCGAGGAAGAGCAGGAGACTTTGTTGGAAAGGATATTGAAAAAGCTTTTCGAGGACCAAGAGGAGCTGAATAAGCATGCCAAATTATCTCAAGTAAAAATTAAGGACTTGGATCTAGCCACGTCTCCCCAAACGTTGTCATCGAATCCCATTGATGCACAAAAACTTTATTTTGAGTCCAAAAAGATTGAAAAAATGGTTCAAACATTTGAGAGTAATTCCAGAATTTTAACGGGGCCAGAAGAACCCACTTTTAGTACCGGTATCAATCACAACGATATTTATACTAGCAAAAAAACAATCACAACGTTGGACAGCCGAACTAATCGTATCCGGCAGCAAAAAAAGAAAAAACGCGTTTCTACGGAAGGCAGCAAAACATCAAGCGAGCCTGATTTAGATCTAATTTTTGGGACTAAAAATAATCAAAATAGCTTGAGTTTCTATTTTTCTCTCAAGTGGCTCCGCGAATTTCCAGATTTGATCAGGCAGCTGATTCCATCCGAGCGTTTTGATTTGGAGACATTCTACGCCAAAATCAGTGACAGCGAAGATTTCTCAGATGAGCAATTCAGTCAAAGATACAATTTTAGCTCTCACTGGCTAAGTAATTACCGGATATTAAAGTGTCCGGACATTGACATGGCTGATAGATTTCTCTTTTTTAAATCCTCTGTTGAAAGTTAAAATTAAAAGGCAGAGTCTGTCTGTATGTTGCAAATCTCCGATTCGGTTGTAATTATATCCAAAAAACCCATTCATTGTCCATGCAACTCCCTTGAAAATGACACTGGAGTTGGAAACATAATGCGTACAGCTAAACTACGTATATTTATTTATTAACAAACTGAATAAACATGAATGCATTTAAATTTAAATCACCAAAGTGGGAGGAAATACTTTATTTTGCTTCTGGAAGTCAATATCGAGCATACTAACATCGTTGTAGTATGTGTTTTATTTTTAAAAAAATCATTGCATTAATTTGTATTTTTTATATTTTATAATACGTATTCCAAGCATTTAAATTAAAAAAGTATAAAACAGACACGAGCAAATAGATCTATGTACAAGTACAATACTGTCTATTTGTCAACAATCCCGTAGCCTGCTTTTCAGTGCCGTTACATGGGATTGGTGAATCTCTGAATACGTCTTAATAACGGGGACAGGTTTTTCAATAGCGATTTCAAAAATTCCGTTCATGTGCACGAGAGTACTTGTGAGCTTTGCTAGGCCCTGCGGTATCTTGGCTTTGTTTGCGGGATTTGTCTTTAATTGCTTCATCTCTGCTACCGAAAAACCAATGATACCATTTAGAATCTGTAGACAAAAAAATATTTTGTTTTATTTTTTATTAATTAACCCATCTATTATTAATATTATTGTTATTATTATCAATATTATTAAGGGTTAAGCTTATTTTTATTAAGCTTACTGACAAAAATTAATTTTGTCTAAACAAGTTCTTACACTATGTAATTTGTAATGTATGTAGTATGTATGTATATAATTAATATTTAATATTAATAACTACACATATGTACAAATACACCTATATTTTGCAGTAATAATTGTTGATAAATAATATTTTGGTAAGATGAAAACTCACAGCTGCGTCCACTCGGGCTTCCAGAAAGCCAGATCCATCGTTCAAATTTACTGTTAATGACCACTGTCCATTGTTTGTGGAAATATTAGAGACGAGAGTGGCAACACAGGCTTTCACAGAAACAACTTGACCGACGTGAAGTTTATTTACATTGTCCTTTATAACTTTTATGTATTGATAGGGTGATTTGGGGGGTAAGCTCGCGGTTTTGACTTTCTTCGTACACGGAGCAGATACAGAAGAGATTTCAGATGTTTCAAGCAGAAAGTCATCATCATCATCGTCAAAAATATCTATAACAGGTGGATCAGCAGTCACTGACGTTGACGCAGGAGTTGATGATAACGAGCCCTGACTACTACTAGTAGTGTTTATCCTAAGCGTAGTCGCACTTGACACTGACTGTTGTTGTTCTTGCTGGGCTACTTGTGACATAAGCAGGGATTCGTCAATAGCCATGAAGAAGTCATCATCCCCATCATCCAGGGCGCCCACTTCCTGCACAGAGGGTCTAGCAGTGGGTTGATTTTTAAAAGTATGAGCTGTCCTACTCGGAGCCTGCGGTGCCCAGGATGGTAACGACACCGGCTGAGTATTCTTGGCAGAAACTGAGAGCTGACTACTGCTTTGATATTTTTGCCCCTTTTTACTCACGTTCGGTGATCCGGCTGGTCTATTATAATGGGGTCTCGGCAGGGTTGAACCAGTATTGGGTTTAGACCTTTCGTCCCTAGTTAAAAAACAGTGGTTTATTAGTTATGCATTTACTTAAATGCCTTGAAAACGACGAAGGTTTTCATACATTCTGATTTGTAGAATTTTTTCGAAAGCATTGGTCTCCGCGAAGTCATCCACCTCTCCTCCCAAAACTTCAACATTTCGTGATTTAAGGTGCATCACTCCACGCCGACATTCCACAGGTCCCTTAAGTATCATCTAAAAATAAAGAAAAAAATGCTAATAAACCTCGACTTCTGATATTACAATTGCTGAATCATACATTCGGTTAATTCAAGGCACGAAAATTAGGTCACAACCTTGAAACCTGGTTTCATCTGAACATTTAACGACGAGATCGTCATCATCTCCATTCCAAAAACTTCTTGAGTGCCGTCTGTCATTGTTAAATACAAACACCGCCGAGGTTTTGGTTCCCAAGTAGGCTTTGTTTCATTGTTATTATCTGCTGTCACGTTAGTATTCTCGTTTTCAAGTTTCTTCAACTTGTTCCACTGACTGTAAGATGATTCACCAATGTCTTCTATTGTATTTACCTGCAGAAATGTGCAATGTTAGCTTTTTACACACATATAGGTAAGTATGTAACTAACATACCTACTACCTACATGTATATAGGTCCATGGTATATCAAGTCAATACCATAAATAAATAACTAAACATCCCCCATTACTTTATTACCTGTAAACAGTAATTCCCTGTCAATGTCAGAGTTTTTAGCGAGCACAAATTAGCCGGAAGACATTTACATTGCATGTCTGTTAGATTTGTATCCCTCCACTGTCTAAATAGTTCATCTTGCAAAAAGTTGCGGTCAGAAACCTACAGCAATAATGATTCAAATAAAAGCAACATTCTTCATCCGTATCCCACATCCAACACCTTGACTTCAGACGGTCGAATACTTTTGACGAACTAATAATACTTTGTAACTTTGTATGCTGTCATCCGTATTGTACTGTGATAGTGTATGTATAGGTAACTATACCTGCGAAGAACTATGATTAGCTCGGATCCATTTCATGCATTCAGTATACCACTCATCACTAAAATTTATGTGCCGTTCTCGTAGTAATTTCTTCACGATATCAGCAGCCATAATAATGTCCGTTCTTCACCAATGCATCAATCACAGTCGGGTTCACAATGCTGAAAACCTATTTTCAAATAGTTTCCTGTCAAACATCAAGGCATCACCAAGCAATCCTCCATCAAAGATTCCGCTGAAATGCGCGTGTCAAATCGAGAATCACGTTCCCAGGATTTCCTTTGGAAGATCTGTACCTATATAAAAACATATATAACAAAACCATTTAAAATATTTTAATTACTAGCACGTCCATAAATAAATACCTATATATATAAACAACCATCCGAATTAATATACTTCAAAACATCCAACGTTACCCCCTAGTAAAATTAATGTAAAGCAACAAACGTCCGCCTAGCTAATTCATTAAACCTAACCACATATGCATACATTGCATTCAACATACGTACGTACAATTAGGAAATTTACCAATTAGGAAATAATTACAATAATTACTGCCTGACAAATTTACATTTTTTTGCAATTAACTAATACATAAACGCTATAATTAAATAAATTGCAAAACGTAGTATACCAATTACACGCATTTTTTTTATGAAGCGGACATTGTTGTTTTTGTTTGTTTGCTTTGAACTGATTGAACCATTTAAGATTGAAAGTCAAATCAAAATTAAAACTCAAAATCGCTAATAAATTTTTAACCAGTGAATAACTTACTTTTTTTTAAACTTTTGATTTTGATCTGTGACCTATGTCGTACGTCCTTCGGTCCTTCACAATTAGATCTGAAAATAAGACTTGCATGAAATATGTCTCCCAAAAATGAGCAGTTGGCCACTTCGCCGACCTTTTTCGCCGTGAAAGTTTTAGAAACAAGGCAATCTGAAAATTGAAAAAATTGAAATTTTGAAAATATAAAAATATTGGATGTTGAACTTTGAATTACCGAGCGGGGAAAGACATGCCGCCAAAAAGCACGTGCTTTAATAAAAAAAGAAGAAAATAAAGCTCGAAAACAAGATTAGACCCGCAAGCGCCATCTGTCCCATCCAAGCCAAACTGCTCTTCAATGCGGTTCTCACGTCGTCCTTTTTTTCCCCTGCGCCTTTTCTCCCATGCATTCACTTCGTCCTTCCTCACTTCGACTTGAGCCGCAGGAGCCATTGGACATCTATTGGATATTAGATCCCATTGGAATAGACGAAGGACGATTTTTCTCACTAATTGTCTTCAGAATTAAAGTAATTTAGACGAAATGGCAGATATAAGTGATCCCGGTATAGCAGCTTTGGTTTACGAATATTTATCCTCAACAGCGGATAATGTTGCTAAAGCGTTTAAAACTAAAGTAAATCCGGTAAGTAAAATTTTTTGTTTTCAATATGTACATGTGTGAGGCGTAATTTGAGGCAACGTGGGGTCGCACTGCCGCCATGAAGTTCTTTTCCCACGTGCTGTGCATACTTCCAGTGTATTTTTGTCGTTTAACTTAATTGAAGGTTATTTAACCTACCTTTGTCCATGGAATGAATGTTTCTGTTGAGATTAGTAGTATATGATTGATTTTTGTTTTCCTTTTTTTTTTATGAACAGCCTAAGTTACCTCCTGGTTCTCCAACTTTGGGTGAAGTTTTTAAACATTTCCAAGAATCGGCTCCAACGAAACGACGGTTGTCACTCCCTTTTCAAAATGGAAAATCTAAGGCTGCGGAAGAATCCTCGTCGGAAGAATCTTCCTCTGAAGAGGATGCGCCAGCTGCAAAGAAACCTGCTGTTGCTGCAGCGAAAGTAACGCCAGCAAAGGTACCAGCGAAACCTGTTCAGAAAAAGCAAGAGTCATCCTCAGAGGAATCCTCCTCAGACGATGATGAGCCGGTCACAAAGAAGCCTGTTGTTAAAACCCCGGTCAAACCTGCCTCTCCTGCGAAACCTGTGGTAACTCCAGCAAAGAAAAAGGAATCTTCATCATCGGAAGAGACATCCTCAGATGAAGAGCCGGCCCCCAAGAAAACTGCTACTCCAGCAAAGCCCGTAGTTGCCGCAAAACCTGCACCGATTATCAAAAAGAAGGAGTCATCTTCTGAGGACTCGTCCTCAGACAGTGATGATGAACCTGCTCCCAAAAAAGCAACTCCGGCAAAGGCAGCTGCTGTAGTAAAGGCTACGCCTGTTGCTAAACCTGTAGCAAAAAAAGAAAGTTCGTCGGAAGAATCGTCGTCTGATGAAGAAGAAGCACCTAAAAAGCCAGCAGCAAAGGTTTTAACACCAAAACCAGCCGTAGTTGCCAAAGTAGCGGCAAAAAAGGAAAGCTCATCAGAAGATTCAAGCGACGATTCATCCGACGATGAAGCTCCAGCAAAGGCTGCCGCAAAACCTGTTGCAAAAGCTCCAGTTGCACCTGCCCCGGCTAAAAAAGCACAGGAGGAATCATCAGAAGATGACTCCTCATCTGAAGAAGAAGCACCCGTTAAGGCCAAGCCAACGCCGACACCTGCCGTGAAAGCTGCACCTGCTAAAAGAAAACAAGAATCTTCTGATGACTCTGATTCCTCTGAAGAAGAAGAGGCTCCAAAGAAAGCTGCAGCTCCGCCACCGGCGAAGAAACCCGCTACTGCTGTCAATGGAGTTGCAAAGGCTCAGAATGAAGATGAATCATCGGATGACTCTGACGAGGACGACGAGGAGGAGGAAGAAGAGCCGAAGAAGCATACTCCAAAAGCAGCAGTTCCAAATCCTGTTAAATTTATCAAAGGAAACCAGGTAAGATTTATACTAATTCGGTTTGTATCTATTTTCCTTGTGTGTATAAATTTTGTAACCTGAAGTGTCGTTTTCAATTTGAGACAATGGTAGTGCGTCTCCATGTGGTTTAAAATTGGAGGCAGATTTACTTTACATTATAATTTTGTGTAGAAAAATTCGCCATTTCGACGTGTAAAACCTGAAGAAGTTCATGTTGATCAAAGGTTAAGGGATAATTCATTTGAAGCCAAAGTGAGTGCCTATTCTTACCATTAATGTAATGAAAAACACTCAGTACAATATTGCCGACAAACCATGGTTGAAGTATTTAAAAAAAAAAAAAAAAAAACTCACGCAATATTTTGAGTGAGGGGTGTGTGAAATTTACACATTTTCTCTTTCTTACATCATGCTGTCCTGCAATGGCTACACTTTAAAAACGTGGGTTTTTAAGTGGTAAAGTGAAGAACACAGTTAATTAACCCATCACGTTTTATTACGGTTGAATCGAAATGGTGATTTTTTTGTTATTCGTTCCCTTTATTTGCCCGAGGTAGTAAGTAAATAATAATTGATTTATAACGGGTCTGAAACCATTTTGACCATATAATGTAATTGAAAATTGCAGGATGGTAATGATGAAGAAATGGAAAATGGGGATGACGAAAATGGAGATGATGGGAAGAGTGGTTTCGGGGGTCGACCCAGTTTTGGTCGAGGTGGTAGAGGTGGAGGCGACCGTGGAGGCAGAGGCGGGAGAGGAGGATTCGGTGACCGAAGAGGTGGAGGCTATGGAGATCGCGAAGGAGGCCGAGGAGGATTCCGTGGTGGTCGTGGAGGATTTGGCGATCGAGGTGGTCGGGGAGGTTACGGCGATCGAGGGGGTCGGGGTGGTTATGGCGATCGAGGGGGTCGAGGAGGTTATGGCGATCGAGGTGGCCGTGGTGGTTTCGGTGACCGTGGAGGTCGTGGTGGATTTGGTGACAGAAGAGGTGGTGGATTCGGGGATCGTGGAGGCGGTGGTTTTCGTGGGGGGCGAGGCGGAGATAGAGGACGTGGCGGTGCTAGTAATTTCAGAAAAAGCGGTGGCTTTGATAGCACATCCCCCGCTCAAAATAAGAAAATTACCTTTGATTAATCATAATACACGTTACAGAGATATTTTTCAATATATAAAAAGTATATGCCTAATATCCGTGTGTATCCAATATTTAAAATCGATTTATGTAACATTTTTGTTCTTCTTGGTTTGTCGACTCTCGTACTGTATTGTTGCGCATTGTTTTGTTATGCGAAATTTGTAGTTAATTACCAATAGTTGAGATTTGATAGAAGATAGTTAAATCGTGACTTGAACGCCATTTTACAGCAAGGGGCACGTGGCTCTTGGGGGGAACGGGCCAATCAAGATTTAAAGTTCACCAAAGGGAAGTCATTTAGACATGAGAAGACCAAGAAGAAACGTGGGAGCTACAGAGGAGGAGCCATTTCAATGGAAGTGAATTCTATCAGATTTTTTGACTAGTGGACGTTTTGTTTCTTTAAGTATAAGAGAATGGTATTGACGGAAGCAGGAGCGCTTTCATTCCCTCTTCCGTTGATGTTATTGCACATTTTATTTACTTATTGCCACTATTTTTTTTATTTTGACCTGGGTAAGTTAAGATAATATCTCGAAGTCGTTTCCTGCTACCTTACATACATGTAAATGTATATAAAAGAAACAAGTGTAGACAAGCGCAATATTTTTTTTTGTTAATAATTCTTTAACTATTACTATGAGGTACATTACATTAACTTTACAAACATAATCTACATCTATAAATATTTCAATATTTTATTAAATCTTGTACAGTTTGAAGTTATGAGTTGAAAGGGTAACCAGGGATTCAAATATGTAGGACTTGTTCGTAGTTATAATTGTTTCAGTTAATTGTATCCTATTGTTTTAGGGTCTATGTGGTTAATCAGTGTTTTCTTTTTTTCCACCTTTTATTATCTTCCTGCTAAAGGTAGACTAGAATATTTTAGTTTTTCACAGACTATTATTACTTTATTACTCCGTGTAGGTATATTATTTCAGTCTACCTGGGGACCGGGGTAGATAAGCAATGCGAGTGAATGCAGTTTGGTAGAAATATTGTTAATCTATGTCTATGGTATAACTTTTGTTTGTTAATGTGAGGATTCGTTGTGTGTTACAATGACACGGTGGCTTACCATTTATAAGCAACTCATGCGGAGTTTAAAATAAAACCGAGATGAATTATATGAGACCTTCCACAAGAAAAAAGGATTTCTTTGTAAGACGTTTTCTTAATCAATTGAAGTGAGTTTAACGCTCACTTCCATTTAATTCATAAGCTTCGATATATGTATAAATATGCTCATTTAGTATCAGTGTAATTGCTCTGGCCTCGGAAAGTGTTAATCAGTTAATAGCATGTAATATTAGGTATTAATGTTTACTAGGAGTTACCCTATATGCCTGATGGCTGGACGTATTTTTCTTTACTGTGGAAGTAATAGATATTAATCTGAATTGATTCATTAATTAAATTTATTTGTGTATACATATATGTATATATGCATTCCCTGTATTGAAGAACATCAAAATCAACAAGACTGCTACTTTTTTTTTGCCGCACCCGTTAAACCTACAGCATCGATATCAGAAGAAAACATCAATTATCTTGTAAGCGAATTCGTTAGCCCTAATTTCACACAAAGCGTAGTGTTTGACGTATTACACATTTCTTGTGGAAATTGCGTTTACTTTTTCTAGTCCATTTAAGGTTTAAGAAATGGAAGGCAAAGATCCAGAAGCGGAGCAAATTCTCACGGACACCTGTGATTGGTTGATGCATATCATGCAACTAATCGGTCACCAGCCGTTCCCGATCCGAAGAGGCCGTCTAATGCCCGTCTCTCTCCGATCAGTCCGAACTTGTTACTGTGTGGTCCTCATCTGCACCTTGATACTATATTCCCATTGGTACATCGCCTACTTCTCATTCAATAATGCCTGGTTGGAATTGGACCGCCGGACGGATTTGATAGCCTACAACATCTTTACCGTCAGCGTCATAATCCGGGAATATTGGTTGAGATTTTTCATGATCTTCCAAGCCTCCAATATCCACCGGTTTTGGAAGGCTTTTTCCTCTACGTTTACCCTCCTCTTCAACACTGTGATGGAATCCCACCCAGAAGATCTCCGGAGTTGTCGTAGACTGCTGGGGAATGTCAAAAGAAATTTGCGGAGATCCACTGCGGCAATCCTGGCGGTCTCTGTTGGCACATCAACTTTAATTATTACTAGCGTTTTCCTGGTTGGTCAAAGAAATGTATTCCCGGAGCCGAATAGGTTCATTCAGATAACTTCCATCCTGGTTTGGTGCATCCTGATATTCCTCTGCGCTGCTTTCAACATTTTCGTTAGCTTCCATGTCCAAATGTTCACTTTGGCCTTTGGGATTCTGGGGGATTTATTGCAGAGGGAAGGCCAAAGGTCAAGGGTCAACCCCCAGGGGGAAATTCCTATTCAAATCGTTCGTGCAGTTCCCGGCGGTGTTATCCACTGTACGGAAAAATCTCCCCAAGTTGAATTGGAGCCAAAACCATTCCGAGAAAACAGACTTAGTAAATGCCTGGAATGCGCAAGAATGCTCCAGGAGTTGATTCTGGATTTTAATCAAACTTATGGGAAGTTGGTGGTCGTGGACGTTTTGACAAATTTTTGCAATGGGGCTGTCTTCATGTTCCTCATTCTCTATTGGCTCGCCACCAACCGCATTCATTTGCTCATTGTTCCCACCTTGTACCTCTGGAACTTTGGCTGGAGGATGTACATTTATGGGAATGATGCATCAAGGTTGGAGATGGAATATCAGCATTTACTTCACCAATTGCATCTGACTTTGGCGAATTTCCTTTATGGAAATGCGGATCAAACTACTGCCTTTGTGGTAACAAAAAAAAATGAAATAATTGTAGGGACGAAATTAAATCAGATTGGCTCGGCCGTATGACTTTTGAAGATCTTCATTAACTATAAAATATTATGAAAAATTAATAATGGATATGTCAATTGTATTATTTAGGTCGAATTACTCTGTGTCAAAATGAGCTTGGATCCATCCAAAATTTCTCCAGGGTTTTATTTCAACCACAACCGTCAGCTTATTACTGCGGTATGCCTGCATATTTAATTATGTACATATAACTATTCAACTACGTACAAACGTGATTAAATGTCCGATTGTTGTTTAACTTCCCAGGGTCTTACTTTTTGGTTTTTCTATTCTATTGTAGTTATAAGTAGTAAGTAGTAGATTAATTTTCTAGTGCTAGTGTACATATATTTATATGTAGTTGATTTTAATGCAGACGTTTTTTGGACTGTTAAATAATTGTTGAATATATATGGTTATATTCTGTATTGTAATTTAATATTTTTTTTCTAACAGCTTTTAGCAAGTCTCACTACATACGTGATATTCCTGATCCAAATTCGGCAGGAAGCGTAGCCGCAAATTCGGGGAATACTGGATTTTTCGTTTATCAAAGGTCTAACGTTTAAATCGAACCTGATTTAAAAGGCAATCCGACAATAAGCTTTTCCCCAATAATTTCCTTAGCTGGAAGCTTTCCGAAAGTGTTTTCATCAAATAGACAGAACGACAGGATTATTAATTTTAGTAATTGTCTCAATTTTAGAAATGACCTTTTTGAGCTGTTGTCTCCCTTAAAATCTCGGGAATTATTACATGCCATGTTTATATATGTCAAATACTTAGAAAAAAATATTCTTGAATAATTTCCCAGTTCCTTTTAAAGATTTTCTCGATCTAACTTTTACGTCAGCGCTGGACAAGTCCATATAATATTTATGTCAGAAGCCACCTGGGATAAATCTTTTTCTCCATATTTTATTTTTTCACTAATTGACCAATAATCTAATTATAATTTATTTCTCTTACTCCAGTTAATTAAAAAGCATCTTCAAAAGTTTTTCAAATAAACGCAACCACAATAAAATAAACACAGTAAGTGAATGTACAATGTACAGATGTGAATCTGAGTTATTGATTCTCATAAAACAAACTGATTAGTACAAGACATCAAAATAAGCCAAAGATACTCATTTAGGCCGCACCTGTTAAACATACAACATCCCTAGCAGACAAATACATCTTTTATCTTTCAATTCATAACACTAATTATTGATATTGTTTGACGCATTTGTTGTTTCGGAATGACGCATTTCTTATTTCGGAAACTACAAGAAGGCTCTGGCAAGAAGGGAACTGAAATATCCGTGGAAATGGAAGGCCAAGATCCAGATGGGGAAAAAATTCTCACGGACACCTGTGATTGGCTGATCTATATCTTGCAACTGATCGGTCACCAGCCATTCCCAATCCGGCAAGGCCATCTAATGTCCGTCTCGCTCCGATCAGGAAGGATTTATTACTGCTTTGCCCTAATCTGCACCTTGGCACTCTATACATATTCCTACGTCGCCTTCTTCCAATTCAATAACGCCTGGCTGGAATTGGACCGCCGGACGGATTTGATTGCCTACAACATTTTCGCCATCAGCGTTTTTATAAGAGAATATTGGCTGAGATTTTTTGTGATCTTCAAAAGCTCCAATAACCACCGGTTTTGGAAGGCTTTTTCCTCTACTTTTACCCTCCTTTTCAACACTCTGATGGTGTCCCACCCAGAAGATCTCCGGAGGTGTGGAAGACTGTTGGGGAATGTGAAAAGGAATCTGCGGAGGTCCATTGCGGCAATCGTGGCAGCCACTGTTTCCACTTTGACATTCGTTATCACCCGAATTTTATTTTATGAGATACGAAATGAATCCCAGCAGCCGAATGTGTTCGTTAAGATAACTTCCGTTATCTTTTTGTGCACTCTCATGTTCCTCAGCGCTGCTTTCAACATTTTCCTCAGCTTCTATGTCCAAATGTTCACTTTGGCCTTTGGGATTCTGGGGGATTTATTGCAGAGGGAAGGCCAAAGGTCAAGGGTCAACCCCCAGGGGGAAATTCCTATTCAAATCGTTCGTGCAGTTCCCGGCGGTGTTATCCACTGTACGGAAAAATCTCCCCAAGTTGAATTGGAGCCAAAACCATTCCGAGAAAACAGACTTAGTAAATGCCTGGAATGCGCAAGAATGCTCCAGGAGTTGATTCTGGATTTTAATCAAACTTATGGGAAGTTGGTGGTCGTGGACGTTTTGACAAGCTTTTGCAATTCCACCGTCTTCATGTTCCTTATTTTGTATTGGTTAATCACTAGCCACATCCACGTGCTTATCATTCCCGTCTTGTTCACCTGTAATTTTGTTTGGAGATTGTACATTTGGGGGAATGATGGGGCAAGGCTGGAGACGGAATGTCAGCATTTCCTGGACAAATTGTATCTGACTATGGGACATCTGGGGGAATTCCAGAGTAAAGATGCGGATCGACTCATTGTCTTTGAGGTAATCAAAGGAAAAATTTCCAGGAGTAAGAACATAATTTTTAATAGTATTGAAAAGGGAAATATTTATTGCGTTACGTATTAGTGATAATGTCTTTATTATCCAGCTGGAATTACTGTGTGTCCGAATGAGCTTTGTTCCATCAAAAATGTCTCCAGGGTTTTACTACAACCACAATCGTCGGCTGATTACTGCGGTATGGCAAATATCAATTTACAAACTACATACAAACCATTTTTGTCCTTTAACATTTAACAGTTAACAATTAAGTTCATTTTTATCCATTTTTGTCCTTTAACATTTAACAATTAAGTCCACTATTGTCCATTTTTGTCCTCTAAAGTTTAACAGTTAAGTCTATTTTTGTCCATTTTGGTTATTTAAAATAACATTCAAGGTTTAAGTCCATTTTTGTCCTTTAACATCCAAAGAGCCTACTTTGTCTGTCTTATGTTGTTCTTTGTTCTGTATGGTCAATCAATTGTAGATGAAGATCAATCTAATTAATATTCTTGTGTAATATTCTGAGTAATATTTTTTATTCAGAATTATTGCGTCTTTTTAGACTTTAAAACAATGTAGAATTTCTGTGTAGTAAAACTTTTTTTTTCCTACCAGCTTTTAGGAAGTCTCACCACGTACTTGATATTCCTGATTCAATTTCGGCAGGAAGTGTAGCCTTAAATTCCGCAAAATTTGGATCTGCATACCGTATCAAAAGCAATCCGACAATACAGATAAACTTTCCCCTAACATTTTCCTTGGCTGGAATGCTGGAATTCCGGATGTGCTTTTCATCGGAGTCAGAAGAAATTTTTTATTATTTTACCAGGCAGATATTATCCTTTTATTAAACAAAAAGAGATGATTTTATTTAAGGGAGTTGGCATTGGCAGTGTAAAAAATTACTGCAGAAATGCAATTGTAGCATTAACACCTGATATATGCATTAAATTTTCTTTGTATAATTGTATTTATTTATGTAATAAATTTAATACATTTAAGAGAAGAAACAATGCATTTTTAATTCAATGAAAATATGGTCATTTCTAATTTCTGCTTTACTTACTTTACTTAAACGCTTTAATAATTTACTTTTGGTAATTTAACGGAGATACATAATTATATTATTGTTATACATATATATAATTGACTTAACAATGTGTACATAATAGTAATAATAATAAATAAATAATTTCTAACGGAAAAAGTGGGGAAAGAAAATTTCTGTCCCAAACAGCATCAAGGCAAAGGATAGGCTGGAAACCAGGCCAAAAAACAGCAAATCAAGACCGTGTCCAGCCAATGACAGCGGCTGAGTTGAAGTCAACCAGGGCGGACCTTGATTTTGCCAAAAACAATCCGGGAATCTGACCTTGTCCCATTTTTCCCACAGCCGATATATCCCAGAAGACATGGAACCCCGGACCTTCCGAAGCATCCCCTTCGAATACTCTTGGGGTAAACTCCCATGGAAGACATAAAAGTATTTGGGCACCACAAAGGTCGTATCCGACCCTTGATTGTAATGCCAAGCAACGTCCACCTTCCTCGTCCGAGAGGTCAACAGCTTCCAATAATAATTAAATTCGCCCGCCAACATAACCAGGGCCGTTTTCCTTTTCAAATTCCCCGGGCTAACCTCACTCTCATTTACACAGCGGAATTTCCGGGCCCAAGTCCCGTTCTTAATCTTCAATTGCGCCCTATTGACAACCTCTTCGAGAGACAGAAAGAAGGGGAATATCGAGAATCCGTGTTTACCTGTAAAATAACAGGTTCTATGACAAATTTTATGCCCGCTCTCCATCCGATATAGATCCAGGTCGTGATTGGGCACGAAAATCCCGGCTGGAATCAGGAATTGGAAGTTGCTCATTTGGGTCAAGCTCGTCCAGGTCAAGGTGAAGGAATTTGTGTCCGTGTAATCCGAGTTGGTCCTAGCTTTATAGATGCTCGTGAGGATTAAGCTCATGAGAAGCCAGGAGCCAACGGATGAGCGGAAGGCCCAGGAAATTCCTCCCTGGAATTGTTCCAGCTCAGTCAGGCTCAATCCTTGCTCCAACAAACTCCTGGTGACCATTTCCAGGGAGTGAAAAAACCCCCTCAAACCTGGAGAATCGCTCCAGTAGTAGAAATACAGGAGGGAAGACATGGAAAATATAGTCAGGATCATTAAGATCCAGACCCAGCCCTGGACATCATTCTGGTAGATCCTCAATCCCACGGAATTTCGGAGGACGCCATCTGCCGTGATAAATCGCAGGGCCCCGGAATCCCCCAGGATAATCCGATCACATTCATTTGGATGGCCGATCGTCACCAGATTGGGGCATATCATTAGGTTTATACTGGGGGAAATTAATGCTCTGTAATTGGACGCATTCCTGGAGGATGCCAATATGTTGGTCAAACTCTTTTCCAGCATCACTGGATCCCTCCGAGAAAAGGCGGATTTCGCTAGAATTGATTTCCCCTCATTTTTCAAGCCAGCCCAGTGAAAGTCTTCCCGCATAAACCTGCCAAATTCCCTCCAGCCACGTTGGACACAGCCGTCCTCATCCGGGAATTGTCCAGATGTCTTCTGGAAAAGTAGAAATTCACAGGCGGGCGTCCAATGGACTTTAACGGGGAACTGGAACTCAATGATGTACACGGGGAAATGGGAAGGAATATTCTGGAGGAAATTCCTCCTAAAATCTCCGTGTCTCTCTCTATCGGAAGTGAAGAGGAGGAATTGCGTGAAGCGCATTGGCTGGATTGGAAATGGATCTTGACGTGGAACTGGCCTTTGAAATTGCCGGTGCACATTTGCTTTGAGAAGACCGGAAATACAGGTTTTACCCGTTTTTAGCTCTTTTTCTCCCGATAATTCCACTGGTGGAAGGATTAGGATTACCAAGAAACATGATCGGGTCGTTTTTTGGGGCTCAAGACGTGGATCCTTCTGAAATTCTGGGGTGAATCTTGCCCAGACTTTACACATGGGGTGGGAATGGATGTCGTTGAGGGTGTAGGGCCTTCCAAGGTTTCGGTAGCTCATTGGTTGATGTCTGCTTTGCAGGAATGTGGGCGAGCAATCCGGGAAATTGTTAAATATTTTGTGAATATTCAGATTTTGGGGCGTTTTTAGAGATGCAAAAGTGCCTGGTAGATTTTCTGCGGCAATTAATATACCTAGACAGATATGTACAGTAATTTCTTGCATTTTGTCAGATTTCTGGGATTCTATGAATTTGTATAATATTCATATATTTCTGCTTGTTTTTACAGCTTCCAAAAATATACGTAGTATCATGTATAACGGACAATTATCCTGCGACATAAAACAGGTGCAAGTGAAATGACCGTCAAAGTTAAGACGAATTTATTACACGCGGTTTATACATATGTGCATAATAGATAGATTTATGTTATATTTTTATTTAGAATTTAGACATACAGATATGAGCACGTACTTTAGTACGTAATATGTGACATTGTGAGCGCACTTGAGTCACGAATGAATGGCTACAAGCCATAAGTACAACCTCGTGCAAGGTGTTGAATAAATTTTAAATCCGCTTACATTTATAATATGTTACATACATAGGTACATTTTATAATAAATAATGTATATATAGGGACAGTCAACTTGCACATTATATTTTCACGAAATTGCGCTTAAAAATTTTTAGGGCGTGCTTTTTCAAAAACCTAATTGTGCTTTTAGCGCTTTATCGCTTTTTTGCTGTTATATATAGCGTTTTTACGGTTTTTAAAATGTGCAAATTTGTATGAAAAAATCACAGACAAAAAAAAACTCCATTCTATGCGGGTTGAGCCGCATTTGAGCCTTTTATTTACATGATTTGATACCTTTTATTTAACTCGGAATTTGCATGCTTATTTTACCGTTTAATGAAGACATTTCGGGAAGTTTTGTTGTGACATTCTCAGTTGGTACTTTTTACATTTTTGTAATAAATTACGGCAACATCTCTTTAAAAAACCCTAAGGTGTGCTTTATGCCATGAAGGTGTGCTTCTAGCTTTAGCGCTTTATACGCTTTTAGCGCCTTATTTTCTTCCAGATTTGGACTCCACAATGCCCCAGAAACATGTTTTGGGTAGACCCAATGTTTATACAGAAAACAAATTGGTTCCTGTTTTTGAAAATGTATCAAGATGTGTCCTGTATTTGAAACAAAAGATCCGAGCTAAATATATATAGCTATAGCTAGGATCTTTTGTTTTATTACAAGGCGCTGACCGGTTCAGCCTCGGATATTAATTTTTTTTTAATGAAAATAACCTTTTTTTAAATGCCACTCAGCGTTTATTATTTTTCGGGCGCAAAATATTTCTTGACTTGTAATTTGTTTTTATAATGTACGCGTAGGTGTATAATTGCTTTTTAGTAAATCCATAGTCCATTGCTCCTAATGAAAGCATGTACTAATTAGACGGGCACAACTAATTGCCTTTATTCTTTATTGTCATTTGTAATATTAATAATTGCATACTGGAGTATACAAAAAACGTATGTATGCGTCATGGCCCGTATAAGATATTGAATAACCGGGGAAATTTTCTTATCGTGGCAGTGATGTGGAACAGTAATTTCAATATTGACTTACAATTAGATATCTCAGATCCATGTATACACATATGCACATACCAAAATTCATTGCCACTCATCTCCCTTCATTCCCACCAACTTTATCCCTGGAGAAAGTCCATGAGAATATTTTAATGAATCAAAAAAAATGATTAATAACGAAGAAAAAAAGTTGGCCGTCCAAAAATATTTGCTCCATCTCTGCTCGTGGGTCTGCAGACTTCTCCAGGTCATGGGATACTTGCCCTTTAAAATAAAAAACGGCCGCCTCCTCCCCTTCCACTGGAGCAGGGAAAGTTCCTGGTGCTGCTTCATGGCGCTCCTCTCCATCCTTTTCCTGGCCGACTTCTTCGCCCGCGGGCTGGACCAGTCCAACTGGATTGGCTTGGATCGTCCCACGGACATCTTCGTGTACAAATCCTTCGCTGTCGCCACATTTTCCGTCTCCATGTGTGTCCGGATAATTGCCGTGCTCCAGCCCTCCGTTTGTTACGGGATGTGGGAAGATTTCTGCGAGATGGTGGCTCGGATTTCCTCCCACGAACATTTTGATATCACCGCAGGGGATGATCCCAGAAGTTATTTCCATTCCGTCCATCACAATAAATTCCTGAGGATAAAAAGGCACT
This sequence comes from Disparrhopalites patrizii, assembly GCA_034698585.1. Classification (NCBI taxonomy): domain Eukaryota; kingdom Metazoa; phylum Arthropoda; class Collembola; order Symphypleona; family Sminthuridae; genus Disparrhopalites; species Disparrhopalites patrizii. Next base: position 34,942 of record JAQGBT010001095.1, read on the forward strand.
TACGACCAAGGGTCATTAGCCTCCTTTGCCTCACGGTGGGCGTGTCCCTGGCGACTGCGTTGATCGGGATCATCGAGGGACTCCGGGACGGACAATTCCCTGGGGATGATCGGGTGTCCTTGGTTATCTTCTTGGGGGGCATCCTCTTCTCCAATTTCTCATTTTACCTCCATGCCGCTGCCTGCCTTTGGGTAAGCTTCTTCCTCCTCATCATCAATGCCCTCTTCCTGATCGTGTCCGAGGAACTAAATCTTCTCCGGGTCAAATTTGAGGGGAAGACTCGAGGGAATTTTCTGAAGAAAAATATTAATGCCAATGATCTGGCGCTCCTGGAACATTGCGTGGATTCCTACCGGATTATCCAGCAAATCTTGTACCTCTTGAATTTGTGGTCGGGGCAAGTCATCATCTCGGATACGCTCCTGGGGATCGTCGTCGTCATTGTCTTTTCCTTTTTCTCCATCTATTGGGTCATCTCCGGCTTGATGCAGATGCTCCTCCTGGCATGGCCTTTCGCCATTATCTTTGTCCTAAAGGTCTTGGTCTACCTTCAGAGGGCCTATATCGTACAGCGGAGCTGCGGGGAGGCAGCAGAGGAGATTTGCGCAGTTTATTCCTGTAACCTTGATCTACCATCACATTTACAGTACAAGGTGATCAGTCGTGGATATACAAATTTAACCATAAATTGAAATTCGATTTTGGAATTTACTAATTAATTCATAATGCAATAAGAATTATTATAAAGTTTTATGGGGTTGGGATGGACGATGGACTTTGTTTGTCATATGTATTTTATCATTGTAAATGTTTTTTACAGGTGGAAATGATGGTCCTCAAAAGTTCATTGGATCCTCCACAGGTGTGTCCCGGATTCTTTTTCAAGCTGAATCGCCGTAGCATGACAAGTGTGAGTTTATATAGATACATATTACATAGTCGACTATGTAATAGTCGACGTACGTGCTTTTCATTGTGAGCTTTTTTGTATGATTTTTTAATGGATTTGAAGGGATTTAGAAGTGATCTAATAGGACTTGTATGAATTTAAAAGGGATTTTGTAGGATTTTGTATGAATTCAAAAGAGATTCAAAAGGGATTTGAAAAGAATTTACACGAATTTAAAATGGATTTAAAAAGAATTTACACGGATTTAAAAGGGATTTAAAAAGAATTTACACGGATTTAAAAGGGATTTGAAAAGAATTTAACTGGATTTAATAGGGATTGAAAAGGATTTAACTGGATTTAATAGGGATTGAAAAGGATTTAACTGGATTTAATAGGGATTGAAAAGGATTTAACTGGATTTA
>JAQGBT010001096.1:0-36224 GCA_034698585.1 Disparrhopalites patrizii
TCTCTCTCTCTCTTATTTATATCTCGACTATTCCTCTCTCTCTTATTTTTGTCTCGATTATTCCTCTCTCTCTTATTGCTCTCTCTCTCTCTTATTTATATCTCGACTATTCCTCTCTCTCTTATTTTTGTCTCGATTATTCCTCTCTCTCTTATTTTTGTCTCGATTATTCCTCTCTCTTTTATTTTTGTCTCGAGTATTCCTCTCTCTCTGATTTTTGTCTCGATTATTCCACTCTCTGTAATTGCTCTCTCTCTCTTATTTTTGTCTCGATTATTCCTCTCTCTGTTGTTGCTCTCTCTCTTATTTTTGTCTCGATTATTCCTCTCGCTCTGATTTTTTGTCTCGAATATTCCTCTCTCTGTTATTGATCTCTCTCTTATTTTTGTCTCGATTATTCCTCTCGCTCTGATTTTTTGTCTCGATTATTCCTCTCTCTCCTATTTTTGTCTCGATTATTCCTCTCTTCTTCTCTCCCTTATGTTTCTCTATATTCTTCTTCTCCTATTTCTCTCTCCATTATTTTTCTCTATATTATTCCTATGCACTATTTTTCTCTATACAGTCAGTCGACGCTCTCTATAAGGCCTCCCTTATAAGAGTTCTCGTTCTATAACAGCAGCAGCAAATGCTGCCCTCAAAAACGTTCTCCAATTGTAAACATAGAAATGTCTGTTTTCTTCTCTTTAACGGGCAATATCTGCTGCTGTATAGGGTGCTGCTATAGGGAAAGTCGACTTTATTCTTCTTCTTTCTTTTGTCTATCTCTATTAGTCAGCTCTCTCTTATTTTTGGATCTGTTATTCCTACCTTATTTCTCATTAATCTTCTTCCTTTTTTAGATTTTGTCTTCCTTTTATTTCTTCTTCTTTTTTATTTTTTCTTCTTAGTCATCTCCCTTTTATTTTTTCTTACTTCTCTCTTTCATTTCGTCCTTGCACTCTTTTCCTCTAGCCCTGCGTTTGCGTCTTTCCCTTTCGCTTTCCTCTCTCCTTTTCTGCCTATTCTTTTGCTCCCTCTCATTTATTTCTCTTGTTCTCCGTCCCTCTCGAACTCCTCCTTCACCCTTTCCCTCCCGTCCCACCTCATTCTCCAATGTCAGGGGAAATGTATTTATCCCTTTTGCAGTCCACAAGATGAGATAAGAGAAAGAATAGACTTGTACATCTACACACTTGTAACGTACAACCAAGGATTAGCAGTCGAAGCCCATATTTATTCAATCCCACCCTACAAGAGCATATTACAGGCCCTCCACTAACACGTACATAAATCTACGGAGAGGTCTCTCTCACACTTCCGTTTGCATTTTGCACAGAGTTACACCGAATCCTGTACATGATTATTTGTATTATTCCTCCATACAAGAGGAAATACTGGCACACGCGGAGGTTTTTTTTTTGCTTGGATCCAAAAATATATAAAACCAAAAACAAGATTATAATTGTATATATATTTATATATGCATTTATTTCCATAAATCCATTTCATGGAAGCCTTTATAGGACTCGCCATGGCGTGAACTTGGCAGTGCGTGCCACCGATATGAGAAGAGAGCACGCAAAGGAGTGCTGGGGGGAGTCTTTCCCCTCTAATCTGATAAGACACTCATAAACTTGCTGGCAAATTTTATTTCTGTCAGCGTAAAAAAAAATACATTTTACGGTACCACCAAATTTTTTACTTTTCTCCAGGAGTTTTACGAGGAGCCGAATTTTTTTTAAGGTTGAATAAAAACCTGTACAGTAACACAAAAATTACAAATCTTGTTATAGAGAGACTGAGAATTTAAGTGACCAAATATAATACTAACAGCAAGTGAAAGCGCAACAACTATACTTGGACTATCGCACAATGGATAATATAAAAATAATTACAATGTCGTTGATGTTCAAAAATTTGCTCATCAACTATTACCAGATCAGTTAGAACTCATTTTTTCTGTGCAGTACTATAGAATTTTAAGTTAGCAAAATATTTGTCAATATCTAGCATATATTTTCCAGACACAACGCAAAAGCAACAGATTTACTGTGTTTAATCTTGCCTATAAAAAAACAGGGATTTTAACCCGTACAGATAGATATTCATGGCTAGGAAGAAAACACATGCCTTGAAACCAATTTTTCCTTATCATAACAATACAATAAGCATGAAGGAAATAATTTGTTTGTTGGAAATAAACATTTTTTCCCTATGCGAAGAACCTCATACCAGCTTTGGATTATCAAAAGTGACAAAAATGGTTATTGTCGTCCATAAAACAGCGGAGAGGAATTCACATAAGGGAAAACATCTATTGGAATTCTCACACTATATGCATGCTTATGTATATATGTCGTGTGACCTTATACGCCGTTATACGGAGGCTCACCACCAAACAAAAGGGTTGGGCTATGAAAAGTGAAAATCATTAGCACATTTCCATTTGAATACACAGCCAATGGAAGTTTGTAATCAAATCCTTCCCCACACGCCCTTTTTTCCATGCAGAGTGAACCAGGGAACTTTTTACCCATTCAGAGCAAGTACTTTCACTGGTGAAAGTATGCACGTATGTATGTAATGTATATAAAGTAGGCGAAATCCTCGAAGTATATACCAATCTTGTGCAAAAATGGCAAGGAAAAAAACTATACTTTAAAATAGAGATGTATTCAACAAACTTTGGCCATTATAACAGTCAATTGGGACAATAAACGAGAGCAGGAGAGAAAGTAGAAAAACATGGAAAAAGATCAAATTCAAAACTGCAAGAGGAACTTGCCTTGGAAAAGAAGTGTTACATAATGCTTGACTGATCCAGAGTCAAGAATACAAGGAAAGCTGAAAATTGCAAATTTCGAAAAGAAAAGTGAAGAGAAAAATGATATTTCGTTTAATGTAGAAGAAATGCAAAGAGGGAATGAAAAAACAGAGAAAGTTAAAAGAAAATTAGAAAAAGAGGCTAAATATACATACAGCGGAGTCTCTCTATGACAAGTCGCTTTATAACAACATTATTTGTTCCGCCCTTCGTACATGTAAGGTACATATTTAATGTTCTATATAGCAATATTTCCCAGTAACAACATTTTTTCCTCTTGCCAACAGTGTTGTTATATAGAGAGACTCCACTGAATATGGAACAGTTCAAGAGGCGAAAGCAGCTAAACAGAAATGCCAGCATAAATGTAAACAAATCACTGCAAAAATTGAGAAATCAGGATAAATGCAAAAGTGAAACGTCGCACAACGGAGAAAAAATTAGAAAAAACAGAAAAACTGGTGGAAACCATAAAGGAAAATTGTCAAACATGCAAAAAAAGGTAACAAGCCAAGTTTCACAGAAAATTTGGAGAAAGTTGAAACACTGTAGATAATTTGGGGAAAGCAGACAAACTGCAGAGGAAAGCGTCAGGATAAAGTAGCAAAAACTGAAGGAAACACCACGTAAGCAAACAACTGCAAAAATAAACGAAAGCAGAGAAGATTCCAAATGCAAATTGGAGAAAGTAGAAAACTCAACAAGATTCCGCATAAAACTTATAGAAAGCAGAAAACGCCAGAAGAAAGTTCCGAATAAAACTTAGAGAAAGCAGAAAACTCCATAAGAAAATGCAAAAAAACGGAAAATTACGGAAAAGTGCAGAAATAACGGAAAATACAGAAGCTGTGAATTACTCAGGGAAAACAGGGGGAAAGCAGTAATAATATGAGCAAAAAAAGCAATGTCCGAGGAAGTCAAACAATATGAAACATAATTGTACCAAAAAATCCCAAGAAATCTTAGCATGAACAAAGAGAAAGCATGACAAATGAGGGATAAAGCCGGAGAAAGTGAAGAAGGAGATGAAAGAATATGGTAAAACTCTAGAAAATAAAACTCGTAAAAGAGAGGGGCAAACGAGGTCACGGAGAAAGTCAAGTTCTAAGAATGAAAAAAAAAACCTCTCGAGTCATTCACTTGTCATTCCCCTCCTTTTACTCACTTTCTGCTAGTCTCCGCAGAAAAATGCCCTTTTAACCCCGGCACAATTCCCGTAATTTACCCTTAGAGCACATGATCATTGTTTGTAATAGGGGATACTCAAGCAAACGAAGGGGCAATTTCTCCCTGGGAAAAAAATTGAACTAATTCATACAAAATGCTGGTGAAAGGACTTTTGCATCTGGTATTACACATGGGAAAATCCGCGGAATAATGCACGAAAGCCTCTCCATAAGAAATGAAGGGGTGGAGGAGCTTTTTTCATTGTTGTGCGTAAATCTCTTGAAGAAGATGCCATAGGGAATGCACAAAACTGGAGGAAATGCTTTGTGAATTCCTATTCATTTCCAACCTCGTTTTCCCTTTAGGAAGACAGGAATTATTCCTAATAGTAAATACATTGACATGTACAGGACTTACTATTCTTTCTCTATTGAATGGATAAAACTGTCTTGGAGGACAACGTGAGATGAAAGCAGAATGCAATCTTTTTTGGAAAAAAACAGAATAAGGGAAAGGAAAAGTCTATGAGAATGACAAGGATTTACCCGTAAGTTTACACAATGTTTCATTACCTACACGTTTTCTACAGCTTTCGGCGGATACGGAGCATCGAAAAAAACGGGTAAGCAATCTCTTTTCAAGAGGAGAGAAAAAGCGAAAATATGTAATCTGAATCCTGAGATGTAAAGAAAAACTTTGGGGAAAGAGCGAAGCACACAGTAAGGAAATAATGGGTCAAGAGATATGGTACAAGAAAATACGCGGAAAAAGAAGAAATTATTAGAAACTAAATGAGAGAAGGCCAATACGAAAATATGTATGTACGTACAGGAGAAAGAAGGAAAGTGAGACGAGTGCGAGATGAGCAATTAGCAAGGACGAGGACAAAAAGCGAGAGTTAAATATATGGAAGAGACAAAAGTTGAAGATTGTCAACAGATCGAGACAGGACACGAGGGAGAGACAACAAACCACAGACACTAAAACATAAGGAAGAGAAATAAAGAAATATGTATAAAGAAAAGAGAGGGACAGAAAAATAAGAGACAGCGGAGGAGAAAATATAATTATAAAGAAAAGTGTGAGAGACAGGAAAACGAAACGACAGCGCAAAAAAATACAAATAAACAGGAGAGAGACGGAAACATACGAGAGCGAAGGGGAAAAACGACAGAAAAAGACGAGACAGCGAAGGGGAAAAGGGACAGAAAAATAAGAGGAAGGGGAAAAAGACAGAAAAATAAGAGACAGCAATGGGGAAAAGAGACAAAGAGAGAGAGAGAAAAATCAGAGACAACAGAAGGAAAAATAAATTTAGGAAAAATGTGAGAGACAGAAAAAAGAAGAGACAGCGCAGAAAAAATACAAGGAAAAATGAAAGACAGAAAAGAGAAGAGACAGTGCAGAAAAAATACAAGGAAAATGAAAGACAGAAAAATAAGAGACAGCGAAGGGGAAAACGAGACAAAGAAAGAACAAAAAATAAAATACGAGAGAGTGAGATCAAGAAAAGAGAGCCAAGACAACAACTGAAGGGGAACAAATAAAAGCGAGAAAGAATAAATGAAAATAAACCAAAAAATATGAAAAGGAAGGAAAAAGAGCGAGAAAGGGACGAGAGAAATGAAGGAAAACCAGAGAGAGAAAAAGAAATAGAAAGAGCCAAAAAGTAAGAGATAAAGCAAAAGAGCGAGAGAAAAACCAGAGAAAGGTGCAGACAGCAAAACAGAGAGGAACAAAGAGAGACATAATAAATAAGTGACAGAAAAGGACAGAGAAAAATTGAAAATGAGAAATAAGTAGGACAGGAAAAATGTCAAAAATTCAGAAAAAAGTGAGAATGGTAGTGGAAGAGCCTACAAAGGCATAAAGTGAAGATGAGAAAAGTGCAACAAAAGAGAAATAATTGGAGAAAAGTAAGATTCTTCTACTGAAAAAGAGACAGATCCAAAACGGAGGGAGAGCACGAGGGACCCCGAAAAAGTTTAGTTTACACCGAGAGAGCAATTGCTAGCAAGAGAGAAAGGCAGGGAGAGAGAGCGAGATAGATAGCCAGAAAGAGAGAAAAAAAAGGGAAGAATGAAACTTTGCTGCCGTTTCTCTCTCTCTCTTCATTTCTCCGGTGGCAGTTGCAGCGTGTGTATGTTCGTAATGGATGAGTGAGTCAATGAAGCAAAATGTTTGTCGTTTGCTCCAAAAAAAAGTTGTACTTTTTTTCTTCCTCCCCAACTTTTTTTTCCCTTTCTTCTTTGTACTTGTAACAAATTTATATGAAAACACTTTTTACGGGGGATTCCTTCCCATTCTTCTTTATGAGGAACTTATTTTCTCCTTTACTAAATATTGTCCCAGAATTTGGGCATTTCTTCATGTCATGTGGCTTTTTCTGAAAATAAACCCTATACAAATTCAGCGGAAATTGTGAAAACATTTTTTGCATTTTCTAAAATGGTGTTTCTAAGAACACCATTTAATTACGCGTAGATACATATTTGTAATTTAATTAAAATAAATCACTTTCTAAGCAGCCACGTTTCTCCAAGAAATTTATTCCGTCAAGAAATTCCCTTTTGCCTCCTCCAAAAATAGCTCCAAATCATTTTGATAGAAGAAAAGCAATTTCAAAAGCTCCGTTCTCTTCCTGGGATTTTCAAGAGACTGTTGAGACCCGGAAAAAATTTGATGTAACGGATCAATGCCACCATCAGGAGCAGGATCATTGTCTCTGATGTAAGATCAGTCGTTTACACCGTCGTAAGAATAATAAAATTACATTGTTCCATAGAATGTCTCGCGATACAAGAGTTCCTTATGGATGGACAATGGAATCTAGGGCAAGTATTTTCTCTGGAGAAAGTCCCCCGGAGAAAGTATGTGCCTCCCTACACATGACTTTAATTATTATTGCCCCAGCACGCCGTAGACGGAATCCCCAAGAAAACAAGGGTTGTTGGGTTGCTAAGGGCCGGAGGAAATATGATGTCCATTATTTTTTTGGGGGGACATTAGCCTGCCCTATTATTAAAGGAGACTTTCCCCGGGATATAAGAACCGGTCCAAAGGAGGGAGGAGGCGGGAGAATCACTAATGGGGAAAGCCATATGGTGTGCTTTGGGCCCAAAGGGAAGCCTCTGAGAGAGGAAAGAATTTTTCCCGGGACAAAGATGGAGTGAACAGAGATGGACGAGCGGTGACGGATTAAATATTTAGGCCAGCCCAATATTCAAGGTGACCACACACGGGCTTTCTCTGAGAGAAAATTCGGTTTTTTCCAGAAACAACTTGGTTTTTTGCCGAAATTTGGTACTTCGTGAGAAAAAAACTGCCCCAGTATTTACAGGTTTGCTTTGATGGGTAAATTGCAATGCCGGGAAATGCAAGATTTGGGCGTCGTTTTCAAAATTTCTTGATATTGATTTGCTCAATTGTAAATATGAACAGATAAATCGTTCCAAACTATTTTCATTTACCAAGTCAATTTAAAATTTCAATTTGAAATACAATACATATGTACATACTAAAATACGAAAAAAATATTTAAACAGGAATTTCCCGCCCAACAATGACCATCACAAGCGCGTGCAGGTGCTTGTAAATAGTCGCATTACGCTTGTCAGAGAGGCTCGTCGTGGAAACAAAGATTTAAAAGGCAAATTCTGAAGAAAATGTTTTCATCCTCCAAATAAGAGAAATCTCTCAGAAAAATAATCTCATATTTACCATAGGCAATGAACGCAAACAAAAAATGGGACCGGGAACGTTCAGAGAGGGACGCATATCAACTATGGAGCAAACATCAAACAAGGTTTTTAAGCGATTTCACTCCCAGCTATTGTATCCGTGATAAATGGTCTCAGTGTAATGCCTGGTATTATAACACAACATTAAGTGAAAGATACATATTTGCCCTCCTTCCTCCTGGACCAGAAAAGCTTTTCCACGAGTCCTCCCTTTCACGGTCCAAAGGAGACCGAATATGACCGGAGGCAAAGAAAGGAAGGAAAATTGGGAAGCCTGAGTAAGAAAGGGAGGAAAGCGGGAAAAGTAAACAGGAGAGGAAAGTGAAAATTGGTTTTTCACCCCAGCTTTTACCTAAAGTAAATGGATGTGGCGAGGTTGGAGAAAGTCCAGAGAGAGAGAGAGAGAGAAAGTAGACAGAGAGTGAAAGGAAAAGTTTGTTGATACACCTCCATTCCCTCCTTTATTATTTGCTCTACATCTCCGAGAGTAAAGCTGAGGCCACCTGGGAATGAAATTAGGAGAGGTGCGGGCAATATTGCTGTCTATACAAGGACGAGATTTTTTGTGCGTGGAGCCGTGGAGAAGGCGAGATGCGGAGGAAGGACAAACAACGAGGCTATTATCCTCGGAATTCGCCATGTATTTAAAGGCAATATTTGTATTAGGATTCATGGACATCGCCAAGGTATTGTATATTGTGTTTATTAATGCATACTTGGAAAAATCCAGGAGAAAGTCTATGGGAGAGCTCAGGAGAGAATCCAGCAGAATATCCAAGAGAAAGTGGAAAAGTCCAGTAGAATGTCTAGAAAAATTCAAGGTGAAAATCCACGAGAAGGTCCAAGAGAAAGTATAGGAGCAGTCCAGAAGATAGTCCAACACAAATGAATGGAGAAAGTCAGGGAGAAAGTCCAACAAAAAGTAAAAGAAAATGTCTAGTAGAAAGTCCAGCAGGAATTCTGGGAGAAAGTCTAGGCGAAAATCCAACCGAAATTTAAGGAGAAAATCCAACCGAAATTTAAGGAGATAATCCAGCAGAAATTTATATAGAAAATCCAACAGAAATTCAAGGAGAAGATGTAACAGAAATTCGAGGAGGGAAAAATTCCAGGGGAAAATACAATAGAAATTCAAGGAGAAAGTCCAACAAAAATACGAGAAAAATCAGCCGAAAGTCCTGGCGAAAGTTCAACAGAAATTTAAGGAAAAAGAGCAGAAGAAAGCTTAACTAAAATTTACGGATAAAGTCCAGGAGAAAGTCCAACCGAAATTCACGGAGAAAGTGTTGGAGAAAGTCCAACAGCAATTCATGAAGCAAGTCCAGAATAAAGTCCAACAAAAATTCATGGAGAAAGTCCAACAGAAATTCACGGAGAAAGTCCAGGAGAAAGTCCAAGAGAAATTCATGCAGAAAGTCCAAGAGAAATTTATGGAGAAAGTCTAGCCAAAAGGCATGGAGAAAGTTCAGCAGAAATTCAAGGTGATAGTCTAGCAGAAATTCATGGAGAAAGTTTAGCAGAAAATCACGGAGAAAGTTCCACTGAAATTCATGGAGAAAGTCCAGCGTAAAATCATGGAGAAAGTCCCACAGAAATTCAAGGAGAATGTCCAACGTAAAATCATGGAGAAAGTCCCACAGAAATTCACGGAGAAAGTCCAACAGAAATTAATGGAGAAAGTCCAACAGATGTGCAAGGAAAAAACCAAGGAGAAGGTCCAGGAGAGAGTCGAGGAGAAATTCTACAGGGCAAAGCTGTGGAGAAAATTGCTTCGAAAAAGTCAAAAAAAGGCTTGCAGCAAAAGAGAAAAACAATTGGTAGAAAGTGAAAACTGCGTTGAAGGAAGGAAAAATTCATGTGCGTCCATCCTTGACACAGAAAGCACGTGGGTGGATTTCCCATATAACTTTCTGCGTATAAAAGCATTACATAGGCGTGTTATAACCAATACCGTGGCTTTGGTGGAGGAGAATGTATAAATCCGGCCATTGTCGGCCCACATCACACCCGCCTGCTGATTTAAAGGTAATTTCCTGGGCAAAATCCTCCTCTTAACCCGTAGCAATCACATCATTTAGATTGTCTTGACCCAGCGGAGCGTTCGAGTGTGAGTAAACGCCGTGTTTTTTTTGGGGGGATGGCGGCGCAAATGCATTTTTTCTCCCTCTTTGGATCTCTATATCTGGCTTTCTCCTGATTCTTATTCTCTCGCTTTCACTCTCCATTTTTGGATGTACACACTTATATGAGCCCTGTAAATCGATAGTTGGTCTCAATCAAGCCGCAAGGCCATAATTTGCTCTTCTCTTCCGTTTTTTCGATGTGAGTGAGAAGGAGAATGCAATTTTTGCTGTTTGGACTTCGCTATTTGTCCTTCATGATCCCAGCCGGTTTTTTTCTGGGGTTTATTTGACCATTTCTGTCCATGTTTGTCATTTCCTGCACTCGCGTATTGATCTTATATATTTTTATTATCTTTCTGTGCTAACTTTGTGTATCATTCGGACGTCTTATTTCCACTTTTTTCTTATTACTTACTGTTTGTCATTTTATCTAGTTTTGTTTTCTGTCATTTTCTACATACATTTTCGTTTTCGCAGTTTTTCATTTTTTTGCTTTATTTATCCGTATTTTTTTCTTTGTCTTTTATTTATTGGCAACTTCATTTTTAATCGTTCATTTCGTATTGTCTCCCTATTTTTCCGATGCATGTGTCCTTTCAATGCATTTTTTATTTGTTGATTCACAGTTTTTATTGTTTCTCCAATGTTGTCCTTTTTTATAAATGTTTCATTTCCTTTTTTTGCATATGTTTTCTTTGTTTCTCCATAATTGTTCCTATTTTGCCTTCCTATTTTTTCTTTTTTCCCATATTTTTTCCTTTTTATTTTTGTCGGCGTATTTTTTTGTACAGGGGATTCTCTCACAAAAAGTCTGTTAATAACGACATTTATCTGCAACAACATTATTTTTCCAGCCCCTCGTACATGTACCGGAAATGCATATTTAATGCACTATATTGTAACATTTCCCTGTAGCAATATGTTTCGCCCTTCCCTTCAAAGTTGTTATATAGAGACTCCACAGTATTTTCCCCTTTCTTTTTGTTCATATGTAGTTTGTCTTTCTGTTTGATTTTCCTGATATTTTTCCTCTGCATTTTATCTTGTCTTGCGATTTATGTGATATTTTTGCTTCAATTTTCTCTTTTGTTGCGATTTCCTTGATATTTTCCCTTGCATTTTCTCTTTTCTTGCGATTCTCCTGATATTGTTCCTTTGCATTTTCTCTTTTGTTCTTGCCTGCTAGTTATTTTTTATTTTTCTACTGGTTATGCTAGTATTTGTTCGTTTTTATTTGTTTGTATCTCTTTATTGTATTTTTTTGCTTTCTTTCTCCGTATCTGTCTTTGCCGGATTCTCCTTTTGTTGTTTTACTGTTTTGCCTGATTCTCTGCTTTTTTTGTATTTTCATGGTTTCTCTTTGTTTCGTTCTCCGATTTATTTCTATATAATTGTTTTCGCGGTGTCTCTTTTCAGTTTTTTCTGTTTCTCGGTTTTCTTCCTTCATGTTTTTTTCTGTCTTTCTTTTTCAGCTTTCTTTAAACCTTTCTTTTCTAATAGTTTCCATTTTTTGTCTTTTTTCTCTCTCTCCGTTTTGTATTCGTTATTTAGTGTCTCGTTCTTTGTTTGTCCATTTTCTCATCCCGTCCAAGTTTTCTCCGTCCACGTTTACATTACATCCACACTTGTAACCTCCATTCATCCTTGGACTTTCTCCTTTGTCTCTTACAAATGCAACACACGACGTTCCAATTCGTCTCATTCATGTCCTCGGCTACCCCTTGAAGGAAAACCCGTTAGAAATGGGAACACCTGGGAAAATGTGGCTTTACCGCCATTGCATAAATGCTATTATTACAAGTCAGCCTTTGCTTTCCTTTCTGTGCTCACTCTCTCTCTGTTTCTCTTTGAGGGATTTCTTCCCTTGTCTTCACATATTGGAATGGAAATTAAATTTAGAAATATATTTCCACCCTCCTTCGCCTTTCCCCACACTGACCAAAGACCTCAATTGAGTTATTCCCGCACCATTGAAATTCAAGTTCCACGTGTTCCTCCTCAGCCTTTATGACACGTATTTGAGCCCCTTGACGAAGCACCACACCTCACTGGTGTAATTTGGAGCATCGGTTTCCGTCTTATTTCATGCACTTAAGAATCCAACATGTTTGGACTGGGAATTCACGAGGAGCCTCAAGGGGAATAAGAGACGAGACACAGAGAGAAAGTGAGGGAAAGGGAGAAAGGGAATTTTAGAGAGAAAAAGCATGTACTTTTCAGAGTATAAACTTACCCCGAAATGGCCTGGTAAGTGAGCAGCGGGGATAATTATTATGGATTTATGCGTCTTTTCAATTCTCGGAGCAAAGACGTTGTGGAAGATGAATAAGCAACGAGGAAGAGAGGAGAAAATATGCGAAAGAATAGAGCTGGGACAAATTCAAGTTGAAATTAAAATTTAAACCTGTACTTGAATTTATGTAAAATAATTGTTTTGGCTACTACATTTTTCCATTTTGAATTATATTCCTCATTTTTTCAGACATTTCAAGGAGCTTGAACTTGAATTGACCTTAACAAAGTTGAATGAGCCGTGCTCGAATTGAAATCGTATTAAACTTTAAATTAAACAATTACGTTACATCTTTAAGCGTGTATCATCAAAAGCTTTTCCAACAATTAATAATAGATAATAACGTATAAATAATAAAGCATAAATAATTGCGTATAAATAATAAAGCATAAATAATTACGTTTAAATAATGAAGCATAAATAATTACGTAAAAATAATAAAGCATAAATAATTGCGTATAAATAATAAAACATAAATAATTACGTATAAATAATAAAGCATAAATAATTACGTAAAAATAATAAAGCATAAATAATTGCGTATAAATAATAAAGCATAAATAATTGCGTATAAATAATAAAGCATAAATAATTACGTATAAATAATACCGCATAAAATTAAATTGTATTTACAGACGGAAACGGACGGATTAAACGAGATTAAATTGAAATCGAACTGAAACACCACCAAGTTCAGCTTGGAGCTCCTCCGGACCTCTAAAAGTTAAGAAGAAACTGGGAAATGAGAGAAAGACAAATGCGAAAAAGTAGAAGGACTAACTTTTGTCTGGAAACCTTGTACTTGTCTCCAGGCCGGGGAGGAACGTCGTCTTTGGAAGAGGCAATGTTTCTTGCACGTGCTCAAGATGGAAAGGATAAACTTATTAGGCTCCACAAGTATGTATCATCTTCCAGGGGCTCTTATTTAAAGAAAGGAAATGCCACGGCAATAATACGGGAACGTAGCTCTCCCTACAACAACAAAGGACTTGCCCCATTTCAAATTTGCACCCCCTTAAAATCCACTCTGAAAATGAAAAGTCCTAAGCCATTCCAATGGGATTCCTTATATGTATGCAATTCTCTTCAGGAGAGGAGCAGACTGATATTTACGGGAGAGAGGAAAGTGTGTTTCCTGGTAAGGTGTCATTTCCTTGCATTATGTCATTTCCTTTCTAAGTGGATGTTTAAATAAATAATGGAATCAAAGGGTTTTTTGGAATTTTGTCAGGGGCTTTACATCCAAGTTACGACTATTTTCTACTTCCACTATGCACACGTGTGACATCAAGTCAAGTCCTGGTGGAACGAGTGAGCGGAACAATATTACTGAATGCATTTCAGACAAAAATATTATATAGCAAAAGCAGGCGTTAAGAAAATTAATTTTCAAATAGTCGTACTTAGGGATGCCAGCGATCCGATTTGATACAAACTTTTCAGTTCTATGCGTTCCAAAGCTCGAATCGGATCGAAATGCGCAATTCGATCCAATTCATGATGCAACTGATTCCATTCGATACGATTCAAACCCGCACAGGTTGAACCCAAATATGATTCCAACGATCCAAAAAATATACTATTGCGATACCTTTTTGTCACTTTTTGCAAATTTTAAGAATATAAAGAATAATTTGCCGATTCAAATAAATGCAAGTAACCTTTGTAGAAATATATACAGTGAAGTCTCTTTATAACAAGTCTCTTTACAACAACTTTTCTATATTACAATATTATTTTTTCCACCCGTCGTAAGTACATATAAGCTACATATTTTATGTTCTATATAATAACCTTTCTCTGTAACAATATTTTTCGCCCTTCGTATATGTAGTGGACAAATTACATGTTCCATATAACCACCACTTTGGTCTTCCCTTCAGGGTTGCTATCGCGAGAATCCATGGTACACACATTAAATGTTCTATATAACAACCACTTTTGCCCTTCTCTTCAGGCTTGCTATAGCGAGAGTCCACTGTATTTGATTCGAATCGCGGTTTCGAATCAAACGAAATTCTCAAATATTTGAATTAAATCGAAAAATCCGATTTAGTATCGAATCGTTGCCATCCATTGGACGTACAGTCAATTCTCTCTATAAAGGATCTCCTTAGATCGGTTTTCTTACTATAACGGTGTTCACCAACCCCCCGAGACCATTTCAATGCTAAACTCTTCCTCTATAAAGGTTGTTTTATAACGGTTTTTTTGTTATAACGGGGAAGCTCTGAATCCCCGACCAGTAGATTTCTTTTGCTATAACGGTTTTAGGCCACGCCCTCACACGCTATAACGGTTTTTCTGTAATTTCGAATCCCCCGTCATTCAAACCGTTTTTAACGGTTTTCCTCATACCGGTTATTCGTTATAACGGTTTTTCTGGCTGCGTTTTGCTAAACCGTTATAAAGAGAATTGACTGTACTACGCATGACTGGGAAAAACGTTCATAATTCTTTGGAAAATCTCTCTCTCTCTGGATTTAAAAATTCGCTACAAGAGCCAAGAAAGGGCGTACCCAAAACGTTGCGCTGCATTGCATTCATCAGTATGTATTTGTGGCACATGGAAAATTTTCGGATGCGCATTACCTTATATAATAACGCCTCCCAGAACTTATATATGTATATATTCCTCTGTAATTAATAAACATTTTCGGTTCCGTTTGTTCAATAATTCTTGTTGTGACTCTATACCTTCACTGAAACGACAGTTTCTTTAAACGGATTTTTTGTGGGCCTGCCTGTTACCCCATAATTTGCACGTCAAAGCGTATTCCTTCTACAGGTGTATAATCCCGGCATTGTTGCCGTACACAACTGAGAAAACTTTGCAAGTTTGTCACTAAAGTGGATCTCGCTATAACAACCCTGAATGGAAGGACAAAAATGGTTGCTAAATGGAAAAGTTGTCAGATGGAACATTAATGTGTATACTATTAATACTACATACGAATGTATACGAAGGGCAGAAAAATAAAGATGTTATAGAGCAAAGGTTGTTATAAGGAGAGTTGTTATAGAGAGATTCCACGGTAAACGGTATCCGGCACAAAAATGCCCAAAATGTATTCGATCAACCTCTGGATATACATTCTCCGGGCTGTGCTTAATTATGCCAGCTCAGTAGGATGTGTAAAAATAATAACTGCGATGGAACAGCTCAGATTGGACCTGGGAGTAAATAAATGCAAAAATTGTTTCCTTACTCTCTTTCACGCGTCCACACCAATGGCTTACCCAAAAATTTGGGAGCCTTACATACGGCACAATACGTTAAATTCCACATTGTGCGGGATTCGGTTTGAGGATATCATCCTCAAATTGCGTAGCCGTACCATGTTAAAATGGAGAATCAAGTGCATTCTTGGTATTATGATGCCAACGAATGGGAATAAAACGCTCACAGAATGTGAAACTCGGCTCATATTTAAATCGGATATGTTGTTATATAGGGAACTTCTAACATGTGTACTCTATGGTGAAGGGCTGGGAAATGGGAAGTATATTGTCACCGAGAAGCGTTGGTACAGAAATATTGTTAAACAGAACAAATTCGTACTGTATGAATGCTACAGGGAAATAATGAATCTTATAATAGAGAAAATTCTGTTATTGAGAGGCTCGTTATAAAGAGACTCCATTGTAATGTGCATGTTACATACCTAATATAAAATACATCATTCTCAATACTTGTTTTTTCCATCTAAAATGTTTCTAACAAGGATTTGTTTCCGCTTTTTATTTTGTGACGCCTTTTTGCCCAACAAAATATCGGAGGTATGTAGACCTGACAATTTTTGATGGGAATATTTTTTAATCACTTCAGAACGACAACCAGAAAGAAAACTAATACAGAGGGATGATATACGAAGAATTGATATGTATAGAAAGGTACATAATAGAGTTCGTCATAAAACAAAGAGATGAGTTTCTTATCGCCCCATAAACACCAGGGCATTAATTTTCCTCAGGATTTTAATCATCATCGTATAAAACCGGAACCACCATAATTAAACGGAAGGAAATAAAAAAAATCCCCGTCGATCCCCTTGCCATCATCATAATCTCATCTTGAAGCCTTTCGACTCCCTCTTTCTCCCGTGTTTCGGGAATGTTCCTCGGAATTACGGGGCCAGTAAAACAAATAGAAAGTGGGTCCAGGTAAATGAAACGACGTACTTAAAAGGCAGTACAGACACTCCCCCAAAAAAAATTTCACTACCACATGTAACTATTTTTTATTCAGGACAGACTTTCTTTCTTTTTTTGGTCTTTATTAGAATAATAAAAAATTCCAGTGCAGATGCCCAGAATTAAGTGGTGGAAGGAGATGGAAAGAGTCGGAGATAAAAAAGGAACCGGAGGTCTCTGACCCCCATACAAATGTGGGGATGTGTAGAAGGCACTATTAACTTCCTATCTCTCTCTCTTCTCGTTGGCTTTCTAATGTTTTTTTTCCTTTGAGGCGGGAGAGTAAGTAACAGACATCCGCAGAAAACACTTGAAAGGCTACAAAAAAGTTAGTTGTTCTTCCTTTCTATGCATCACTCTCTCTCTCGCTCTCTGATCTTTCTATTCGGGCGTTTCTCTGTTTGACAGGCTTTCTCTTCATTTTTGTTTTAGAGACAATGTCCCTCCGTGGTTTGCTCATTTGTTTTGCTATGCTTTCTCGTTTTGGTTTCTTTCTTTGCTGTAGATTTGCTACATTTTTCTTGAAATACGGTCTTGGATCTCCATTTCCTCTTTTCTATCTTTCTCTTTCTTTGTTCATAATTTCATCTTTTCAATCCTCTTTTTTCACTCCATCTGATTTCGCCCTTTTTTCTTCTCTGAATAATTTCACTTTTTTTTACCGTGTCTGTTTTTGTGTGTTTTATGCTTTGATATTCCATTTTTGATTTCCTCGGTGTCCCCTTCTTATTTTTATCTCTTTTATGTGAATACTTTTTCTTATTTTCACTTTCTTTCTCTTTGAGTTTCAATTTTCGACTTTCTTTTTTTCTCCATACATTTTCTCTATTTTTGCTTTCTTTCTATTTGCTTCTCGATTTTTTATTTTGTTTTTTTTCTCCATACTTTTTCTCTATTTTCTCTATTCCTTTTTCTGCTTTTCTCTATTTTCTCTGTACGTTATCTCTATTTTGTCTTTTCCTTTTTCTGTTTTTATCTCTTACTTTCTCTTTTACTTATTTCTCCGTACGTTTACCCTATTTTCTCTTTTACTTATTTCTCCGTACGCTTACTCTATTTTCTCTTTTCCTTTTGCTTGAACTTTCTCTTTTCCTTCTTTCTCCGTTTTTAGTCTCTATTTCTCTGTCATACTATGTACTCCATTTTGGCTCTTCCTTTTTTTCTGTAATTTCTCTTTTCTCGGTTTTCTCCTCTATTTTTTCTGTCATACTTCTCCATTTTGGCTTTTCCTTTTTTCTCCGTTTTTCTCTATTTTCTCTTTTATCCGTATTTCTTTTCAGTTCTCTTTTCTCGGTGGTGCTTCCCTATTTTATATTCTCCTTTTCTCGATTTGTCGTCTCTATTTTCTCTGTCTATATTTTCTTCTTTCCGCTCTATTTTCTCCTTCCTCTTTCGTCTCTTTTCTCTCTTTCTTTCGCTTCTATTTTCTCTTTTTTCGCCATTCTCTATTTTTTCGTGCTTCTCTGTTTCAGCTGTTTTCATTTCTTTTCCGTTTTCTATTTTGTCAATATGTCCTCAATATTCTCCTTTCCTTTCTCTCTCGCGCGATGTTCTCTTTCTCGTTAATTGTCACTTTTTCCCCCAGTTTCTCCTCTGTTTTCTCTTATCCTTCTCTCTGTGCCCTCGATGTCTCTCTAATGTCTCTGTATTATTTTCCTTCTGCATCCCTGCACATATTTCTTTTCCTTTTCTCTTTTGTATTTCCTCATTACTTTCTCTTCCTCCTGCTTCTTCTACTTCTCAATTTACTACTTTCCCTTTGTCCTCATTGTCTTTATTTTACTTCCTTTTCTCCGGTTTCAATATTCTTTATTTTGTTTCTTCATTTGTGTTTCTTTTCTCTTCTTTTCCAAATTCGTTTTTTATCTTCTTCTCGATTTCTTTCTGTATCTTCTCTTATTGCAAGTTCTTGCCTTTCCGTTTAATCTTGCCTCTCTTTCTCCAAAGCTTCGTTTCCTTCTATGTTTCTTATTTATGATTGTGTTCCTTCTACGTTTTCTGTGTGCGGTATCTTACTTTATGTGGCTGCATCTTGGAATTACTCCCATTTAAGAACCTTCCCCTACCCCCCTTTGTCCTGTCCTCACCCGTGATTATGTGGCTTAATTTATGCATGGGCAAGCTGTGACATAAAGTGCTGAGGAGCTTAAAAACTCCTGCTGTTTCTTGTACAAAAAACAGAAAGTGCTCATCTCCTTTTCTCATGAAAAAGCAAAAAACATTATTTATCTTTCAAGTCCATAAGAAACAATGATGATGACAGGTAAAATGTATCCCTTTTTTTCTCTTAAGCCCCATGCATTTTCTTAGGGTCATGAATTGTACCCTGTAATATTTCTTTCCCTGCCCAAAATCTCCTCTTTTCCCCTCATGATTACATCCTAGACAAAGTTACATTTCCTCCTTAGGTCCGCACATATTTTTTAATCTTCGGAAGAAACTTTTTATTCTCCCTAGTTTTTTTTTTGCTTTCTCCAGACTTTTCCCTTGCTTGACTTTCTACGGAGGAAGAAATGTCCCAGGGGAGAAATTTTCTCCTAAGTTTTCTGCTGAAAAAGAGGGAAAGTCTAGGGAGAAAGTTATTTTTAATTTTTATCTCTCCTTGCCTCCGTTTATTAAAATGGGATCGTGATTACTAATTATCTTGCAAGGACGAAAGCTAAAGTTTGGGAATATTTTTTTGGATGGCAAACGTTTTTGCTATCTTTATAATTTCTCCCATGATTTGTTTTCCTTCCGACGAAAGGAAGAAGTAGGAGGATATTAGCGTCAATTTTTAATCATAAATGAACATCTCGCATTACCAGTGATTTTCGACCTATTTTCGTCCTATTTGCACTTGTTTTGACCGAATTTTCCCTAAAATTGTATTTACCCCCATTTGCATCCGGCTTTTAGGACGCAATTTGAACCCCTGTAGGCCCTTGGGGCATTTAGCCCCAAAAAATATTTACATATTCATGGGAGAATGCACAATAAGTTTAATTACATTTTAGTATGAGGATAATACGCTTTATTATGCAATAGACGCCTTTTGTCTTATTGTACATTTAAATACGCACATATGTAAAAACCAAAGCCGTTGGCTAACAACCTCGCTGATCTGCTTAAAATTAAGCGTGTTTTCCTCACAATTTCCCTTACATTCGGCGCAACTTCAACTTTAATTTCTCACGAACCAACCTCTCTGATTTTGTGCTGGGAAATATCACGTCTCCCGTTTCTCCTATTTGCTTTTGCATCCTACGCACCAAAAACTTTATTCATTAGAATATACGTGTTGTTTGTGCCCACAAGGTTCTGGCAGAAATAGTGAGAGTATTTGTGCGTATATATGTAAAAATAATTTGGATAGCGTTATAAGGGAGATATACGAATCATTCCGGAAGAGATCGCGTATACCCCTGGAGGGGACAAGGAGCATAGATAAAGTGAGAATGAGCATACTTCGCGCTCATTTGGGACGAACACAAAATTTGGAGTTGACAAAAAGGAAAAAGGAAAAAGGAAAATATATCCCCAATTGAACATAAATGAGAATTGTTGATGGAAAAAGTACAATTGTGAATGCAAAATAGTCGAGGAAAAATAAACGAATATGTAAGAGCAAATATACGGGGAAAATTAGGGGAAAGATTAGAAAAAGTGGACACATATGAGACAAAATATTTAAACAAAAAAAGAAATTCCTGATTTGGAGGGAAAATATAAGAGACAAATAGTACAAAGTATAATAAAACAGTAAATTGGAGGATACAATCAGGTTTGCAAATATATTTACAATATGGCAAGTGAAAGAAGATAAATTTACAGAAATAAGGTGGATGCAACAAGGAGAAAATTGAGTACACAAATTGAAAGAATGGAAAGCAAGTGCAAGTATTACAAAAAACGAAACAGTAAAGCATGCAGAATTTCCTTGAAAAAAATCGAAGAGAGTGAAAGTAAGGGAAATTTTCATAAAAAAAATTAAAGAGAGTGAAAGCAAGAGAAAATCCCTTCAAAAATTAAAGAAAGTGAAAGCTAGAGAAAGTTCTTTGAAAAAATTAAAGAGAGTGAAAGCAAGAGAAAGATTCTTGAAAAAATTAAAGAGAGTGAAAGCAAGAGAAAATTCCTTCAAAAATTAAAGAAAGTGAAAGCTAGAGAAAGTTCTTTGAAAAAATTTAAGAGAGTGAAAGCAAGAGAAAGTTTCTTGAAAAAATTGACTAAAGTACATTAAAAAAAGTGAAAGCAACAGAAAATTGAATAGTAATTATGGGAGTCTATAGGCATGCAAAAGAAAGCTAGAAAATTGAGCAGGTGAAGGCAAAAGAAAGTTGATCACATCAGGCGAAGACTAAACAAAAAGAATTGAGCAAACAGTATTGTATGTTACTTAAATATTTCTTGTAGCCCAAGACGTTTGAAGAATGCACGGGAAAACTTCCAGTGACGTACATTCATATTAAAAAAAATAACCTGTTTACTCATCCTCTTTTTCATACTGATCGGATAATTGAAAAACAAATATGGAAAGGTCTCTCCCCCGAACCTTTGAAAAGGCGTGCCTTGCCATTGCATAGAAAATGGGATTTTGCGTGCTGTATCATACTTATAGGCGTCTGTCAAAATGCTCATGCATGGCAAAAGATCAAGAGGAGCGCGAGGACATAATAAGATCATACATAATAATATTTGTTTTTACATTTTTTCGGTAATACATAACAGGGAAATATGTGATGAAGGGAAATAGAGGATGGAAAGGCGTTTTTTCAAGCGTAAGAACGAATGTATCGGTGAATGCATGGGACAAGATGTTTACGTGAGACGGAGGAGGAGCATGAAGATGAAAGAGCAGCCATACATTTTCATTCGGGCGAGTTGCAAATTTCTCGGGGAATTTATTTATTTTCATGAATATCATATTTTTATATGTACAGCCATTCTACATGTTATGCACACACATTTCATCTTCTTTCCTTATGCTCAGCTGGAACTTCCCGTTTTTGTTCTGCATTTTCGCAACTTTCCCACTTTCTCTCCATCTGATTTTGATGATTTTTGCGGATCCTATTCCTTGCCGCTGTCTTTTCGTTATTTTTCTATTTTGCTTTCTCTTTTCTACAGTGTTTAGAAACACAACTTGTGCTGTTTTATTTCTCTATTTATTTTCCAGCTCTTCATGGTCAGGAATGGTTTATCACCGGCTTTTAGATTGTAGGCATCTCTACGCTTTATGCGTCTTTATTTTTTATATTCATTGCTTTCTTATGCTTTGTTTTCATATTCCTGTAGCATTCTCTATATTTTTATCTCATTTTGCTTCGTCTTTCGAACTTTCTCTTTATTTTATTCGCATTTATTTCTGTTGCAATTTCTCGATATTTTTGTAGAACTTGTGCTTTGTTTTTGGCGTACTTTCTATTTATTTTAATTGTTGTTTCTCTTTTTTTCTCGCTGTATTGGTGTTATTTCCACCATGCTATCTCTTCCATTTGATTGGGCTTTCTCTTTTATTTCATTTTACGTTTTCTACATTTTCTTACAGCATTCTCTTTATTTCCGTCAAGGTTTGCTTTATATTCTTCGTACTTCCTCCTAATTTTCATCGTAATTTTTCTTTATTATCATCGTGCTTTCGCTTAATTTTCATCGTAATTTTTCTTTATTATCATCGTGCTTTCGCTCAATTTTCATTGCGCTTTCGCTTAATTTTCATCGTGCTTTTGCTTAATTTTCATTGCGCTTTCGCTTAATTTTCATCGTGCTTTCGCTCAATTTTCATTGCGCTTTCGCTTAATTTTCATCGTGCTTTCGCTTAATTTTCATTGCGCTTTCGCTTAATTTTCATCGTGCTTTCGCTTAATTTTCATCGTGCTTTCTTTTTATTTCCATCGTGCTTTGTCTTTATTTTCATCGTGCTTTCTCTTTATTTTCATCGTGCTTTCTCTTTATTTTCATCGTGCTTTCTCTTTATTTTCATCGTGCTTTCTCTTTATTTTAATCGTGCTTTCTCCGTGTTTCTTATCTCTTCTCTTCTTATTTCCACTGCACTTTCCATTCTGCCTCTTGTGATTTTGTTTGTTCCTGTTTTGTGTTTTCTTTGTTTCTTTTGTGATTTTTCCTTGATTCTCTTGTGCTTTCTCCCTGTTTGGTTTGTGCCTTCTTTTACTTCTCCTACTTTTGGTTGTACTTTCTCCGATCTCTGTGTTGCGGATTTACATGTTAATATATCTGTATATCCCCCTAGGTATGACGTTTTAGGTGTTGTTTTATTTGCCCGTGTTTTCTGGGTTTTCCACCGAATTTTTCTCAATTTTTGACGTATTGCCTTTGCCTATATTTTCTAATCACTTGCTGTCAAGTCTTAATATTAGTAACAGCTTACTTCACAATTTTCTCTTTTTATTCTTCCTCTATTCCAATATTTTCTTGGTTCTTCTGTTTTTCCTTTCTCCATTTTTTCGTCCTTTTCTCTTCAACATTTCGTTATCATTTTCTGGCAGTTTTTGCGTTATATTCTGCAATGTTACCTAATTTTCTCTCCAAACTTTAGTTTTTGTCTCTCTACCTTTGAAAGGCTTTCTCTCTCAACTTTCGTTATTTTGCCGGCTTTCCTTGATATTGTATCTATATAGATACAACGCGATAACAACGCGAGAAGTACTTCTCGCGGTCCTTCTCGATTTCTCCTTCTATCCATCTCTCCCACAGAAAGTTCGGCTATTGTGCCTGCGCGCTCTCAACTATAAATTTCATCCACATTCGCAATTCATTGCTTATGGAAGAGGATGAAAGGAGTTTGGGATGATGAAAGCCTTTGAACCGGAGGAGTACAATCATAATTGAAGTGTGTCTGTGTGTCTGCATGTGTGGGTGAACATTTCCTTTTGCGTCTTGCCTGAAAAGAGCGATATATAGAGGAATGGAAATCCAGTGTGGCATATGAAATATTATTATTATTCGAGCTGAAATAGGATATGACTTTCCCCCAACGCCACACTTGAAAGACTTTCACCAGTATTATGACGAATTTCTCTCCCGATCAAATGAATGGTTTCCTGGGTTTGCTCATTGGTTTGACACGTACGTGGGGCCTTTGCCCCTTTTGTGGAGTTCGATTTACTATTCATACCCTTAAAAAGAGCAGGTTAAGCGTAAGGTTAATGCAGAATGCCGTACTAATGATGAATGGAATTTCCTATGGACTCCTTCTCGTGAAAGTGGATAATAACGCCAAATCAGAGGAACTCCGTATGTAATTGTGAATCAAATGGTTGGTTGCGCATTTGCTTACACGTACATTTAAATATAGTGACACCGTTTGCCTTTGTTAATTCTCAGGTGGCTTATAAGCCAATCTACATACAAAGCATCTGGTAACATATGGAGCCACGCTATTAAAATTGCAGCAATAAAACAAGGCGTTAAGGTTGTGTATTTGTTTAAAATTTTTGAAATTGTGCTTTCCTTTTTATGTCATAGTACCTATATACGATCTCGCCAGGCATTTCTAATTTCTCGATCTAATTGTATTCCCCTGCTTATTTTCGTACGTTTTTTTGCTGGTCCTTTCCGTCGCGTTTTACATTGTACATAGCTTTTGAATGATTTTTTCTATTTTCTATTCTGATTATTTCATTTCTTTTTGGACTGCTTAATTTTTTTTGACTTTTCTCTGTTCTTATCTTCTTATTGAAGCTATTTCATTTCTATTCTCTATTTTTATTCTTTTGAAATTTTCTTTTATACTCAAACTTTGTATTTTTTTCTTGCATTCTTTTAATTATTTTTGATTTTTTTCTGGCGATTTCTTGTTCAACCTTCTCTTTTCTTCTTAAAGTGTAATGTATCTTCTGGAAGTGTCTCTTTTGTTGTTGCACATTCGATTTTCTCTTGAAGTTTATTTTTTGGTCATGCACTTTATTTATTATTTCTGTTGAAGTTTATTTTTTGGTCATGCGCTTTATTTATTATTTCTGTTGAAGTTTCTCTTTTCTCATTAAAATATTATGTTTCTTCTTGACGTTTCTCTTTTGTTGTTGCACACTACTTTTTTTGTTGAAGCTTCTCTTTTGTTCGTACATTTTTTTTTGTGAATGTTTGTCTTTTTTTGCCTTAGAATTTAATTTCTCTTTTTGACGTTTCGTTTTCTTGTTGCAAATTTGGTTTTCTGTTGAAGTTTCGTTTTTGTACGTGTACGTTTTTCTGTATGTAGAAGTTTCTCTAGTTGCCTTAAAATTTAATTGTTCTTCTTGAAATCTCTCTTTTCGCCTTAAAATTTAAATTTTCTTCTTGAAATCTCTATTTTTGCCTTAAAATTTAATTTTTCTTTTGGAAGTTTCTCTTTTATTGCTGCACTTTCTCCTTTGTTGTTGCACTTTCTCTTTTCTCGTATAGTTTTTACCCTCGTTTTTTGTTGGACATCTCCAGTTTTTTGTACAATTCACCCTTTTCCTCAAACATTCTCTCCTCATAGTTCCTTCTTTATGTATTCTCAGACGTATCTTCTTTCTATCTATTATCTAATGTTTTTTTTTATTGTTTTGCTTACGTTTTACATTTACCCGTCCATATGCTCTCGTCGTTCTAGATTATCTTTTGTATTAAACTTTACAAATGCCTGGAATTACCCGTTTCTGCGCGTGGGAATTATTCCCATAATTTTCCTCCTGCTACCACTTGCATCCTTTCTGCAATTGCCCATTTCTCTCATTCACCTTTCTCCAAGACTCTCTTTCAATAGCGTCTCTACGGTCTCCTCACAATTATTTCGGGCATAATTACGCTTTTCCGCATAGCCCGGGTGTAACGAGGAGGGCTCAAAATAATGAGGGAGCCTATATCCCAATGTGGCAAAAGAAGACAGAAGATGATCCCGTATTTTCTCCATAAAGGATGAAGCAATTACCTCCCTGAAGACTCTTTTTGCCCCCTTGCAAGGGCACGTCATTAAGAACTAATCCCGACAACGGACTAAAAATATTATTTGAAAAGGCCCTAAATAATAATAATATTTGCAACACTTCCCATAACTTTCCCCCCACGCAGGAGAGAATTCCCCGGTAAATCCCCGGGATCTCAAGAGGGGAATTCCCACCATTATTTTCCATAAGGCCGTTCCCACAGATTTTGTTTTCGTCCACAACGAAATTCAATGGAAGAGATTCATGAGAGGAGACTATAGAAATATGTCATAGGCGAAATTCACCTAAGCCCCTTTTTACTCGTGTAAATAATGATATACCGTGGGAGGCTTTGCCCCCTTTTTGGATTCCCCTTTACCATGAACTAAATCCTGCCCAATCTATCCTGGGCTTTCTCTCTTAATTCCAGGGACTTTGCCCAAGAGCCCAAGCTCTCAACCTCCTATACGGGAGCCATTCTTCATTTGTCAACATGCTCTTAACAACATTGGAGAGGCAGAGAGAGGGAGATGCCACTCCATTGGGTTAGAAAGGATTTAAAAGGAGACACATTCATCACTTTCTCCCTCGTGAAAAGGCCCGGTTTATTTAATAGTTTTTAATCCCGTGGACGAGGTGAGCTTTGCCCCCTGTAATTATTCCGAGGGATTTACATTCTTGGAATTGAAAAAGGGATTTCCTATGGATAAGCCTCTGTATTTTACTCAAAATGTCCACAAACGCTATTATTTTCTGTTCCCAGGATTTTTTCCTCAGTCATGGCACCAGGAAAAGTCCTGGCTGAAGGAAAAGGGGAGGATTTTAGGCGAAAAAAATCGTTCTGTCCGAGTCCTTTCAAGCTCCAAGGCCTAATTACTTGTTGCATCCACCCTTTCACTGGCTATTGGATGAAGGGAGGGAGTACAGAGGAAAAATTGTGGGGCAGGCCATTGTGTGATGTGCAAAGGCTTTTATTGATTTTGAGCATGTATCTTGTCTCTTCCACTCTACCGGAACTCTCTTACAATTTACTCTCTGTCTGACTTTCCCCATGTACGCTTTCACTTTTGCTATAAACATGATTTCCTCTACAATGCCATATATTGGTCTATAGTTGTCGTAAAACATTGGCAAGAGCATAAGAAAAAAGTGAAAGAGCAAAAAACTAGACGTTGGAGAGAGAAATTGAAACAATTGGGTATATAGTAGGTAAAAGAGATCAGTTGAATAAATGTCAGGACAAGAGAGCGAGGGAGAGGGAAATTGAAAGAAATAAAGGAACAAACTACAAAAGGAGTCAGAGACACAACATGGCGAGTAAAATTAAAATAAAAATAAATAAAAGTGAAACATGGGGAGTGAAATAAATAATAATGAAATGAAAAAAGAATAAAGATGGAAATAAAAAAAGAGTAAAAAAAACAAAGTGAGACAGATATTGAAAGAAAAGAGAAAGTGAGTGAGAAATTGAAGGACAAAGAGAAAGTCAGAGCAAAATTGAAAGAAAAGGAAAAGTCAGAGAAATTGAAAGAAAGTAGAAAGTCAGTATATGTAATTGAAATCAAAGAGCCAATCCGAAAGAGACTGAAATAAAATAGAAAGTTAGGGAAATTGAAAGAAAAGAGAAAGTCAGATAGAAACTGAAATAAAGGGAAAGTCGGAGAAATTGAAAGAAAAGAGCCATTTCGAGAGAAACTGAAAGAAAAGGGAAAGTCAGAGAAATTAAAAGAAAAGAGAACATCAGAGATAAATTGTAAGAAAAGGGAAAGCCAGAGATAAATTGTAAGAAAAGGGAAAGTCAGAGATAAATTGTAAGAAAAGGGAAAGTCGGAGAGAAATTGTAAGAAAGAGAAAGTCAGAGGGAAATTGAAAGAACGGAGAAAGTGAGCGTGTAACTGAAAGCAAGGAGAACCGAGCGGATAAAGGAACTGAGAGAAAACTGGAGTCGGAAGGTGAGAGAACGCTGGAGAGAGAAAGTGACAGAGACTAAAACATACAAAAGGAGAGATGAAAAATTACGAGAAAGTTAGTGAGAGAAAGAACGAGAGACATTTGATGGGGTAAATTCCAGAGGATTAATACTACAATGGAAGAGTAGATACAAAGCGGATACAAACAAGATACTTTGGAGCTTCATGCTTTCATTTAAGTATCATTCCAGGTAAGACTAGAAACATGAAAGAGCTTCGCCTTCGAGTTGTAATCACATCATTCTACGCAGAAACGACAATGTACCGAAAAACACGACATAGACAAGTATTTACGGGAGAAAGCTACTGAAGCACAGGAACATCCAAGAAGGGCAATAGTGGGAATATAATCAGCAAATAAATAAGCAAAAAAGTGATTCAGCGGTATAAAACAGTAGCCAGACAATTAATGCTGGGAAAAAGAACGGAATTTAAAAAGAAAGAAAAAAATATGAGAAAGAGTGGTGGCGAGACAGTTGAGAGAAAAAAGAGAAAAAAACGCATGGAAAGGAAAGGCAGAAGGTGCAAATGAGGGAATAAAAAGAAAAACAACTGAAAGA
Source organism: Disparrhopalites patrizii (assembly GCA_034698585.1). Classification (NCBI taxonomy): domain Eukaryota; kingdom Metazoa; phylum Arthropoda; class Collembola; order Symphypleona; family Sminthuridae; genus Disparrhopalites; species Disparrhopalites patrizii. The sequence goes on from JAQGBT010001096.1 coordinate 27,739, forward strand.
GACATACAATTCAAAGAGTGCCCGAGAAAGTTGGAAGAGAAAGCTAAACGTTTGCCAGAGAAAGCGCCAGAGAACTGAAACCAAACTTAGAAAAAGTGAAAGCAAACGTGGGGAAAAGTGAAAGCAAGAAAGTTATAGGAAAGTAAAACCAGGAGAGTATCGACGGAGAATATAGTGAATGATAAAATTAAATATCAAGTCAGGAATTGAAAGTATATACGTTACATTTTGCGTGGGATAAGAAGCGGAATGAGGGCAAGTGTAATCCTTTCATTCTCCTAATTATCAAAAGTGGCATTAGTATGCAGGCGGAGCCGTCGGATTAAATCAAGGTATTCATGAGGAATATTTTGCAATTCCTTTTTTTTCCCCTTCCAACACTCCAATCTTCCCTCTCCAGTCCCATTAAAAGAAATATGATTACTTTCCTCCTCTCACTAATGTAATATTCTCGCACCTAACTTCATTATGCTCCTTTCCGTGCATGTCTAGCTACATATTTGGAAATATAGACAAGCCTCTACGTTAACAGTTGCTTTGAAGAAATGACTACATTAAGAAAAATTTGGAGGCTGGAATAGGAATTGCTGCCTTACAATTCCATCACCTCGCCTTTCCTTTTATAGAAATGAGAATTGGCGGGCTTTGGCCCTTTCGTAAATGTATGTATGTAATGCACTGGAGTGGGCCAAAGGATCATTTTCCCATTATTGCACGAGTGCAGAAAATGTCATTGGCCTTCCTCCGATGAAAATGTATATACCGCATTATTATTTATGTATTTGTGCACTCTTGTGAGAGATTTGCCAATTTTTGTGCATTTGCAGTATTCGATGCCTTCCGGGGAAAGTATGTCGGATTTTGGCGCCATTCAATGTTCTTGTTTTGCTTTTAAAAGTTTAAATAGTCTCAGATATGTTGGCTTGACACGCAAAAATTCTGGTTCGAATTATTTCAGTGTGAAATGATTTTTTAAAATTAATAAGTGAAACTTAAATTCAATATCCAGAAATGTATAAATTGAGCATAGAAAACAGAAATTGAATTTCAGCGCAGACAATATTCTTGAAAATATTACGTTCAAGTCCAGTTTGAATTTTACCGAATATCATTTTTATTTTTAAAACTTTACTTTCAATTGTTTTTTTTTAATCTGCGTGGCTCTAAATTTGTTTTGTTAGAAATGCCTTAGAAAAGTGCTTTTAGGCAAACAACATTTCTCAATAACAACATTATTTTTTCAGACCCACCGTTTATATAAACTACATATTTTTGTCCTATATAAGAACTTTTCCCTGTAACAATATTTTTCGCAATTCCCTTCAATGTTGTTATAAAGAAACTCCACTATACTTTGTAAATCGTCAGTTTTTGAATCTCCACAACTTTTGGTACCCGTTAACGCCGTTTCTGTCGCGGATAAGTTTCGATGTTACATCGGTGCGAAGTCCAACCGAAAATTCCGTTTGCACTCACGATTTTAGTGGAAGAAACGAGGCAACATTTGAAAAAATTGGATTTCCCAATTAAATAATTTCTCTTTGTATATTCTTTGTATATATACATACATACAACTGATGCAAAAACTTCGTATATTGTTAGTATATAAAAATATAGTTTGTAGATATACATATATTATTTCATATATTTTGCACATAAAAAAAATGCATCGACCAGCTCCAGACAAAATAAAAGGAGAGAAATCCCATATTTCCCTCGCTTTCTCCTACTAGAGAAGATATCCGTGCTAAGTGAGCCGCAAAAACCTCAGAGATTCCTCGGAGGCGAGGCGGAGTGGGAGAAGAAATTCTTGCGGTTTTACTCCAAGAAATTTGCCAACGACATCAATTCATCATTCCCATCATCATCCCACCAACAATCACTGGTTTTCACCAGTATCTACATTTTACATGCGCATATGCACGTAATCAGGAACGTGGAGGAAAATAACACGTAAAAAGATACAAAATTTGTGCAGTTCCCCGAACGTACTAAACACATATCTGTAGGCTTGTACATGCATTTTAGTACAAAAAAACCACTGTGAATCTCGATGCAGTCTCAACCCGTAAATTACCCTTTTGTTTTCCCTCCAGTAATTCCTGTCATTTTTTTCACACATTTGTTTCTTGTAAAGAGAAAGGGGAAATTTTCTCCCAAGGTCATATGCTGAATGGGGTGAAGACGCCATTTCTTGACCTCAAAAAGAAGGTGCATTCCCAATGGAAGTGCATATTCACTTGCTGGCGTCATTCCTTCTGCTGTCGTGCCAACGGAATTTCTATAACAGTGTACTTTTTTTTGCCTCCAGTGTTTTTTCGGATTGCCCTGACATAAATTGCAATGGAGGATTTCCTGCTCGGATGAAGTTAAAGTGTGGGAGGCTATTATGCATGTAATTGAATGGAAAAACTAATTCCACTAATTGATGAATTAATTCCTGATTATCCTGTGCAGTTTTGTAAACTATGGAATATGCCAAATAATATGTACATACAATCTGCCCATATTTAACGAAGGAAGTGAAAATTTATGTCGAATCTGGTTTGTGCTGGAAATGTCGGGACATAACGCCATTCATTTGTACGATTGAGAGTTGGTAGATTGATGTTGGGCAGAATTAGATAGATATATGGCACGTATTTAATTTTAAATACTTTATGCTTGTTAGCTATAACTTTGAATTCAGTATAAGATTTATTACACAGTTTGATTTCATTTTTTATGTTACTTTTTATTTTGCGATTAATTATAATTAAATGGGACATTTGCAAGCGCATTTAATTGTGCTTGTTCGTAATTTTGGTAAGTTATTTTTGTTCATGTTTAAACACTGGCGCTTGCACCAACCGAAAAAACGCGGGAATAATTGTAATAAAAATTATTGGATCGAAGCAGAATTTTTTTTCAAAATGTGCACCGCAAAATCGTTTTATCTGCATGAATTGAATTTTGAGTAAAAATAAATCAACGGAAACCAGAATTATATTTTAGAAAGCATATATTTACGCAAATTTTATTACCGTATCCACATGGAAAGGGACGATCCGAGCGGTAAAAGGATTTGAATTGCGTAATAAGCCCAACATGTGCATTTCCAGAGCCCATAAAAAACTCCATTGACTCATCCAATATTACCCGTGTGTATGGGCCCATTGGAGGTAATACAAAATAAAATCACGCTTTCTTAAATGTCCAAATGTCCCCAAGAAATTGCCGATATTGAAAACTCCGGAACATTTCGGGGGCCATCCGTTTTTTGGATGTGCTCGTAAATCAGTGTAAAAGTGTTTTCATCCAAAATGAATTCTCATGTCTTTCTCCCGCTTTTCTCCTTCCCGTGACAGGGCTTGATCCCTCGGAAAGAACAAAATAGAAATCTCTTGTCTCTCTTTTTTCTCTATACAACGACAGGATTTTTTTTTGGGAAGGGAAAATCTTTTCTTCCCTGGCACACTTTCTCCACAATGTATGTATATGTCCGTTGAAAAGCTAGAGAATGTTTTTTTGGTATATATTCTGGTGAACAAAGGGGAAAGTCAAAGCGTTTGTGTTTTATAAAAGGAGAAAGTGGATGAATGCAGGGGGCTTTTCATGGTTCAAAAGAGCCTTTTTTGCTCGGGTGTGCAACATCTCCCTCTATTTTTTGGGTGGCTTGACTGCTTTGTCAAAAAAAAAGTTTCCATGAAAAGGTGGTGCGAGTGAAAATGGGAAATTTTTGTGGATGAAAATCTGTAGACAACAGTGCATTTTGGTGAAGACAAATCTAGATGAAAGAAATCTTTGTGGAAGAAAATCCCGATAAAAAGAAACTTTTGTGAGCAAAATTCGGATACAAATAAATTCCTTGTCGTTGTCATTATTTTCTTTTTGCTTGAGGATAAAAATCGGATTTTATCCGAAAACATCCCATGATATTCTGGTTAATAATAGTCACATTTTCTCAATCAAAATACATACTAAAATAAATCACACCTTTTTTATCAAAACAAATTATACGTCTACATATATGTGACTTTCCCAGATTTTTCTCACCTCATTTAAAGCCCTAAAAATCCCCGGAAAGAGAAAATACTTTTCTCCAGAGAATTGCCTGTAATCTTATTCGGGAAATCTTAGGAAGCTACGATTTTTTTAGGAGGAAATGCCATGTAAAGGTAGATTTTTGTTATGATAAAAGAAAGGTCTTCTAAAGAATTTCTTATTTATGTTCAAGTCTGGAAAACCTGGATTTTAGTTATTTTCGAAAATGCCTTATGACCCAGAATTTTTCTGGGATACAAAGCCCAGCATTTTATCATACTTGCTTAGCAAAAAATGTGGAGAGTTTTTGTGAGGGAACAAGTCTGATGAAAAAATATTATTTTCACCAGTCCCAACATAATATTGCGGCTTTCCCTGTAACAAAACATGCTATCACATTACTTCCAAGACCAAAATAAAGTACGCACATTTCCTTCCACATATTTGAAGCCAAAAATAAAAGATAAAAGATATACATTTCCAGACAAAGTAAGAAGGTAAACATGTTTATACTTTTTTTTGAGGCCGTCCAGACCAAGGATAAGATAATACACCTTCATTTATCATGTACAAAGGGATTTTTTTCTTGCCTGTTCTCCTTCCAAACGAAAAAAGGGAGTAGGCATTTTTGCCCAAGTAAAGTCTATACGCTGTTAAAAAGGGCTTCAGTGCAATACGGTTTTTGCAGGTAATATGAAAAACATTTCCATCATATATTGCAATGAAGAAAATCAATTTTCGGAGGCTAATTAAAATATTTTCTTCCACTGGTGAACCCCTAATGAGTAGATACTATATGCAATTTTTTTAAAAAATCGCTCTGTTCAAAAATCCGAATTTAAACCGTTTTGAAACATGACTCTTCAAGTATATAACTGTGGTATGTTCCGAGGAATGAACTTCAGCTTTCCAGGAAATTTCTTGGGAAAATATTTACGTGGAATTCCGACGTTTTCTCTCATCACCAAGTGTCCCTTGAAATACGTAGAGAGGCGTAGACACAATCCAGAATAAGTCCAAATTTACCTAAATGAATTTCGCTACCATAAAAGCATTTCTTAATTCAAAAAATACCTGTACAGTGGACTCTCGCTATAACAACTCTGCTTATTACAGCTTTTTCTCTATAACAATTTCATTTTTCAGGCCTCCGTATGTATATATAGTGTACACATTTTAGTTTTCATATAACAGCCATTTGTCTTTCCCTTCAGTGTTGTTATAGAGAGAGTACAATCGAGTGTCACTATAACAGCACTCTATTTGCACATGAAATTGTCCAGTTATAACCAATTAAGACCAATTCCAGGTAGTATCTTCATAATTTAATAAAATACAGTGGAATCTCTCTATAGCAAGTCTCTTTATAACAATATTTCTATACAACAGCACTATTTTTCCAACTCCTCGTACACGTAAGGTGCATATACATACATATATTGTTCTATATAATTACTTTTCCCTGTAACAATATTTTTCGCCCTTCCCTTAAGAGTTGCTATATAGAGACTTCACTGTATATGTATCAATATTTACACAATTTTACTAAAAATGTTGAATTTTCGTTGAAATGGGAATAAATTTGCGTTATTGAAAAGTTCAAGTGCTGTTATAGGGAAAACGTTAATGTTAAAGGGATACTTGATAGTAGCTGAATGCTGTCGTAGAGAGAAAATGCTGCTATTGTGGATGAAATGTGGTCTACAGAAATAAACATCCTGCTGTGATAGAAAAATGCTGTTATAGCAAGTGTTGTTTTAGGTTGAGCTATTTACATTATAAAGCTCTCAGGGTGAAACCCAGGATGCTGTTATAGTAAGAGTGTTTTTATATAGAGAGTTAACTATAATTTTATTATTTATAAGTGAGAGTAGACTGTACAAGACTAAACAATTATTCTGGGAAATTTCTTAATAAGAGTGCAAATAGCTCACAAATCAGACTTTGTCATCACCTCATCAAAGGTGTACAGTCGACTCTCGCTATAACAGCACCCTATAAAGCATCAAATTTCGCCTGTTATAGCGAAAAACTGTTATAGAGAACAGACATTTCAATGTTAACAAATGGAGAAAGTTTTTGAGGGGAGCATCTTTTGCTGCTGTTATAACGAGAGTACTGTTATACAGGGGACTGTTATAGAGAGAGTCGATTGTAATCCCACTTTTTTGGGCTTATACTTCTTTGTGCTCAGAATCTGCATTGGCACCCAAAATTTACGTAATTGAAAGCCCGCTACGTGTGGGGCCAGTCAGTCAACGCCAGACATATGTATAAACATAACAGGGTTTACCTAATAATGAAATTCTTCCCCGGCCACTCAAACGGCACGTGCGGGGAGAATTTGCCACTCTGGCCGTAGACAAGCCATAGCTGTACCTCTCGTCGGCTTTTTAAAGGCACTTCTTAGGACGTACAAACCCATCATAATAAAACCACACACACAAATCCGCATTCCCTTACAATGCCCGAGGAAAGCCACATTTCACTTAGCTCGTCCCCCAAAAGGGAAATGTGGGCATATGCATACCTATTTATAATTATGTACATACAGTCGACTCTCGCTATAACAGCACCCTATAAACCATCAAATTTCGCTTGTTATAGCGAAAAACTGTTATAGAGAACAGACATTTCTATGTTAACAAGTGGAAAAGGTTTTTGAGTGAAGCATTTTTTGCTGCTGTTATAACGAGAGTACTGTTATACAGGGGACTGTTATAGAGAGAGTCGACTGTACATAGATACCACCACCCACGTGGTCTTTGCCCAAATAAAACAAGGACACAGCTCCCAGTTTAATTTGATGCATTTCCCCAGAAAAAGACCCGGCGGTTTAGCGTTATGAGGTGGGTTCATCCTCTTCCCTGTCCTTCACCCACTCCTTCAAATTCTGGGGAATAATAAAAAAAAACAGAGGCTGCGGGGTAGAAATAAGAAAATTGCACTAGATCGTCCTTGCTCCTTTGACTTTTCTTGGGACGCCATACAAAAGTGTGCAAAGGAGGAAAGTGAATAGAAGGATTTTCCTGGTGGCCATGCAAATAAATTCTCTCTCTCCCCTTTATTGGACTTGGACACGCTGCTATAATTCACCGGAGAGCGGGACGAACGACAGTGGGGCCATGGACAAAGAGGGTGAGAGACTCAAAAGGAAACAAAATGGAAGAAGTGTACAACTACATAGAAAGTAAACTATAAATAGGAGACAAAGAGGTAAAAAAGATAAGAAGAGATAAAAAGGTAAAATCAATAAAGTGTAGAGAAAGGCTGTGGGATAATTAGAGTGATAAAGGTATGGTGAGAAGAGAAAAAGCCGAGACAAGAAGGATAGAAATAAGAGGGATGACCAGAAAGCAAAAAAAAGAGAATCGCGAGAAAATCGGATCTAACATAGATAAAAGGGAACGAGGAGATAAGGAGACAGATACAGAGAGACAGCTATACGCAAGGAGTTAGGAGGGAGACAAATGGGGAGAGATAAGGAGTAGGATATAGAGAGCTACGCACAAAACGATAAGGAAGAAGATATAGGGAGACAGAATAAGTTAGAAGGAGCACAAACGTAGGGAGATAACATGAACGCTAAAGAGATACATCCTAAAAGGTACTTGGGAAAATGTGAGATAAGGACAACAATAAAGCGAGTAATGAGGAGAAAAAAAAGTGAGAGATGCGGAGACAGATAAAGGGAGCGATGAGAAAGATAAAGCGAGAGATAATGAGAAGGATAGAGCAAGAGATAAGGAGGAATATATGACAAGAAATTAGGAGAAAGACATGGCGAGAGAAATAGATAGAGATATGGTAACAGATAAGGGGAAAGATAAAGCGAGACTTAAGGAGAACCATTATCAAAAGCATTAGGATAGACAAAGATGGAAAAAGAAATAGGAAGAGAGATACGAGATATAAGTATACAGACGGGAAAAGACAGAAAGGACAAGTTGAAAAGAGAAATAGGTGATAATTCAAAGGAGATAACTATGGAGGGATACGATAAGAAAAACGTAGAGAAGGAAGGACGAGAAAAAGACGAGGAAATAAATAAGATATGCATATACATACCTGTGAATATGATAAGATGAGAGCAAACAGTGATAAAGAGTAAGAAAAGTGGAGACAATGAGATAAGGATAAAGTGAAAAACTGACGAATAATCAAAGAACCGCAGAGAGAGATGAGCGTACATAGCGGGATAGAGAATAGGAGAATGAAATGAAGAGAAATGAAGATGGAGAGATAAAAAGGGCATTAGACAGAAGAAAAGGAGAGAAATAAGCAGATAGAGATAAGACAGAGATAAGAGATAAAAAGGGCATTAGACAGAAGAAAAGTAGAGAAATAAGCAGATAGAGATAAGACAGAGATAAGAGATAAAAAGGACATTAGACAGAAGAAAAGGAGAGAAATAAGCAGATAGAGATAAGACAGAGATAAGAGATAAAAAGGGCATTAGACAG
>JAQGBT010001097.1:0-36219 GCA_034698585.1 Disparrhopalites patrizii
AAGCATTGGCCAATGGTCACCCTGGAATTTCGTAATGGTCACCCGGGTGACCGAAACCCCCTGGTTGCACACCGCTGTTTTACAATTTACAATTAATAATACGTGCATACGTATTTGTGTAAGTACCACGCAGCGGCATACAATAATAATAAGTTAAAGTTCACAAATTCGCCTCTGGGGCATTTGGAAACTTCCGATTTCCCCGTGTGCTCACGTGCTCAACTGAATTAAATAAATGGAAATATTGCGTTTGTGAAATAAATCCCCGGCGAAAACATCATGGTGTGGTGACTACTCAAAAATATATACGAAGAAATCCCTTTTTTCGACGTGAAGAGGAAAAAGACAAATTCGTCATTCGGTGGTTGATTGAAACGAAAATAATTGCGAGATTCACAGTTAAATTGTACGCAAAATCACTAAAATTATTAGCTTTGGTAATTCGTGTCAGGAGTGCAGGCATCCGGGACGAACTTGTTAAAACTGGTTTCGTAGTATCTATATTACAGCATTTTTTGTAACCTCATAAAAAAAAACCTCGGAATTCGTTCTAGAACTTCGCCTTTATTATTCTCCTTTATTTATTGAGTTCAGTCACGAGCTGAGGCTGAGGCAGACAAAGGGAAATTGACAAAAACCATCGAATATCCCGTTTTTCTGGCGATTTCTCAACTTCATTTGGGAGGGTAATTTGAAAATTCAGTATCAAGGCATTATAGGCATTTATAAGGCTCATAGATAAATACAGATAGACTTTCGACTTTCCCTTGCCTTGTTTCGGAACGTTGAATGAACGCTGGAACTTTAGGCCCTGACGAAGGTATTAAATTTAAAAACAAATCTGCTGGACGCCTCGTTGTCCCTTTCACTTTTTAATTTGACTGTGCTTGTACTTGGCATCTTTAACTATTTGGAAGTATCCGAGGAGTTCTATTAGGAGCATTTTATGGTTCTATTCATACTTCAATTAGATCTCGATTATTATCTTGACTTTGACGTGTCTCTCTGATGCTGCAGCAAAGATTCTTTAAATTTCTGAAACATGGTCTTTACTATCCCCTTTGATATTATAAATGTGTTGCAATCGGCCTTATGATTCCGTGACTTGTGGACAGGTAAATGACGTTTCAATCTAGCGGTCGATGATAGTTTGTACTTTATTTACGTGTTCGTTGTCGGAATGTATATATTAATATTTTTCAATGTACGTGTCAAATGTATATGTACAAAATGTTTGTCGGAACGTCAAATGGGGCATGCCATGTCATTGTGATTTATTAGCGCGTTCCGTACCCTTGAAACGTAAGAAATAATTGCTGGTGCATGAGTGAGAGTGCACTGATTGTTCTGAGTGATTGTTCTTAATTTTTCTTGGATCGGACTTTCGATGTCATCCTTTGACGTAGATGACAATTTGTAATGGATTGCATTCTGTAAATTCCTTCGGTGGTTCCGTGGAAGATTGATCTGACAATGTGGAAGCTCATAAGACAAACAGTGAATACGGATACTGAGATCGGTCCGCTAGAGGAGAAGGAAGGATCGAAGGTAAAAGACTATGTTTGTGGGAGCAAAACTACGCTAAGGAAGTATTGTTTTCTGAAGGTGTTAACGTGTTAAGATACCAAATAATTTTGTGTGTTTCAGTTACAACTTGGAAGGATTGGTAGTGAAAATCCGCCCAGCTTTGTCTGTGAGTCTCCGGTGGTTTCTCGAAAACACTGTTTATTAGAATTTCGCAATGGGGATTGGATGGTCTTAGATTTTGTGAGTTGTCTTAATGTTATTGATTATTGATATATGTATTAATTCAGTCATAATTATCAGGTTTATTCTGCATGCCGAAGTATGAGCATAAACGTCTTGGGTACATATTTGTTTAGTCTGTACATTATCTTTTTTTCTTGTAGAAAAGCTTAAATGGAACCTATATTAACGAAACGAAAATTAGCGCAAGCCGTGTGGACAGTAACGAATATAATTGGCATAAAATTTGCGATGGAGATACGTTAGGATTAGGTGTAGACTCCGTCGCTGTCACTCGAAATGAGGATTCAGATTCTGATACGGAGGTTCCTCAACCAGAAAACTGTTTTGTTTTCAAATTTGTTAAAGTAAGTTCGTAAGATCTCACAACTCTTTTCGTCGTTCCCATTTCAATTGCATGTTTTAAATAAAGATATTTTGTTTGTATTTATTTAGTTAAAACCGCCTTCACCGCTTCCAGAAGCAACGTCAGATGTAATAACTTTATCCAGTGATGAAGGCGAAACAGATATTTCAGAAGAATTTGCAACACCACAATGTTCTTCTCCAACTGACAACATTCCCTCAGCGTCTAGAGACGTCCCAATTCCAGCCGGTAGCCCAACAAAACGTTCGTCACTTTCAAATACAAGACCTGGGCCGGCGAGTTGGAAAAAATCTAAGTTAAATGCAGAGGTGACTAATCTTAAAAACGATATTCGATCTCCTGATGGAATAAAGAGGAAGCACGAAGAGTCCCATATATTGCAAGAACAGAAAAGACCTCGTCACGACAATGTAGACGTCGTCGCGGTTTCTTCATCATTTGCTAAAAACCATAATGGAGAACGACCATGTGCAAAACGACCCAAAATTACAAAAAGTAAGGTTAAGTAATAGTTTTTATGTCAAGTTTGGTCCTTTGTAACTCACGTTTTTGAATATTGAGTCCATGTTTCATGTTTTAATTCATCTTTTGATGTCGCTAAAGGTACTAGTAACAAGTCAGTAACCCCAAAAAGTCGTCCTGTCCAACGAAAAAATCCAATTCATTATTCCTCAGATGAAGATAGGGATCAAGAACGTATTGCTTCCCCTTCTTCTACAAGCTGTCCTGAAGCTGACACTGGTAGTAGCGCTACGAAAACAAGAAATGTTTTCTCCTTGTGTCTAGAGCGAGCAATATTTTTAGATAAAAACAGTCGTATCCAATGGAGTTGTGAGCTAATGGAGGATGAAACGGTGAAAAACGTAAGTTTTTCCTTCTGCCCGTAAAACGTTTTTCAGTGTCTCGCGTTGCGTTTGATGTACCTATTACGATTTCTTATGATTACATGTTACTATCATTCACAGAATATATCCAGACTTGAGAAACAATTTTGTTTAAGAAAGGCTTTGACAGCAGCTAATAATTATGTACAGCAGAAATCGAAAGAGATTTTCGACGAACAGTTGGAGTCTGAAGAGAGTGATAGTTGCGTTGGTAAGCGTGCGCGATTTAGAATTTTTATCTGTATTATCCACATTACGTGCTTATTATCCACTTTGTGTAAACGGAAATTCCGTGCTATAATTGTTTTTCAGCCGATGTCAGTCCGTCACGAGAATCAATTTCTGAAACAAATGATACGGACGTGCAACCTATTCATGATACGGAAGTGCAACCTATTGGTTCAGGGATTAGTGAATCGTCTTCAGATGACGAAGGGGATTTTAAAGCTAACGTAATAACAGCTGCTCTCCCAAGACAAGAGCTACCAAGAAAGAGCATACTTATTGATGCTCCGTCTAATAATCCACTACAAAGAAGAAGAGGTGTAGTAAAATCTGCTACACATGCCATTAAATTTCCACCTTCGCCGCCACCAAAACCCAGTCCGCAAAGTATGCAAAAATTCAGAGCAGAGAGACTTCGGAATATAGCTCTGGCTAGTAAAAAGTTGATTACTCGAAATACTTTAACCAGCGCCGTATCGGTGGAAAAACCGAAAGTGAAAATGACTGGCCAAAGTCGAGCGGACAAACTTGTTGAATCCATAGCGAGTTCGACTTCCGGAACTGCTGGTACATACTTTATTTTTATTTAAATGTTGTTTCAAGGTCTCAAGTAGAAATAGATGATGCATACTTGTATGTAGTTTGAATTTTGATGCCAAACTTCGAGGGTAAAATACGATGCATGAAATTATTTCGTCTTGTCTTATTGTGAGGCGTATGCTGAGTTGCTAGGTTAGCTAATAAAGCACATTGTCTCTAAGGATTTGTGCTCAGTATCCAATAATTCGTTGGTTGGATTTATTGGATGGATGCTGTGAGCGTTCACTAAAAGCAATTTTCACGGGAACACTGGTTGTAAGTCATTAAGATTTATTTTAAGGAAATCATGCCTTTATCCGTTTGCCATATCTGGACAGTATTAACTCAGCTAAGTAATACATACCAGTGCTAGTTGCTGTTAATTAATCATCGTTGCTCATTGCTCACGGTTAGTACCTAATTCTCGTAACTGCTCAGATTTGTTCCAATAGGAGTAATTTGGAGAGAGTAGTAGACTTTGACTTTTGAAATATATTATGTGTATGTATTAAAAAATAATATATGTCAGCAAGCCAGTCTGCGCTTTTACTATATTGAAATAAGACAGCGTGAAGAATAGTAGATACATACATTACATTTATTAATGGGCGGTTTATTTGTAACTTTGAATGTAAAAGTTACATTAACAAATATTATTGGAAAGTACACGTGAACATGAATAATACTTGCTAATTTTTTTAGGAAATCCTGCCGGAGCGTCCACTAGGCCTACACCTGAACACGAGCCTACAAAAATGAGCTTTACAAACTACTCTTCCCTGCCTAGCGCAACTACGCCACTACCTGTGCCCGATCCCGGTTTAGTAAAACAAATGCCTTTGACTAATTTAATAAAGAAAGATATCACATCGAAAACTGAGCAGCACATGGGCGGATCCTTTAAGCGGACAGAGAAGCGAACCAGTCAATACCGGCACGGAAAGGAAAAGGAAAAGCCCTCAATGAAAATCATGATGCATAAAAGCGCGGTGGATAATCGTACTACAGGTTCGCAATTTATGTATTTCTGATGCCTGTGAGAAAGCAACGCAGTGTTTGAGCCACTCCTACAGCATGGTTGCCCTTCATGCGAAACAAGGGTTTTTGTGATTTCATATTTAGTCTTGTATTCCATAATATTAATCTAAACCTAGACCATTTACCTTAAATATAATCAAAAGGACAGGACTGTGAATCACGCTCACATTTTGAGGGAAAGGACGGAGGAATTTCAGGGACATTTAGAGAATAGGGAAATGAGGAATTCAGAGGCATTTATGGGAATAGGAGCTAAGGACATATTTAGAGAAATTAGGAAAATATTCATGCCACAGTCGAACGTTATTCTAGACCGCTAGGATTGCAAAGGAGATGATAAATCAAGACTATAGTTCCAAAACGGTATAAGTCCATTTAGCAACGAGGAGGTAATGCATTCTAATGGAGAAGTCGGATTTTTTGAAAAAATATTTTCTTCAGCCTTCATACCTACTCAAGGGTATAGAAAAAAGCTTCAGTCGACTAGATTCATTTTATGAAAAAAAAATTGATTTTGATTCTGGACTTATTCCGTTGCATATGCAACTATACCCCTGGGGAAATATCACGATAGGATGTTGGGTTTTCCCCCTTTACGCGAAAGGCAAGGCTGCGATTCTTTCACACAAGCTTGAGGAGATGGCGAAGAATGATGACCTCTTTGCATCACTTTTTGAAGGGTTTTTATTGAATAACACAAGACTCAATGAAGTAAACCCGGGCAATTATCCCGGAAGACTGATTAACGATGCTGGTATTGGTGTATCTAGGGCAATACTTTAATGGCCTTACCAAAATCCGTAATGTTTATATAATATATGTGAAATAATGCCCGTTGAATATTTTAAAATAATACGTTATGTTTATTGTCATGTAGAAACCAAAACTGTTGTTTTACATGGCTCTCATGGGAATTTTCTAGCTGAAAAACCGTCTATTGCCATCGATGAACCCTACAAAACAATATTGGACTGGAATCCCAAGTGGTTGGATGTAAACTAAATTACTTTTTTCTACATGTTGGAATACATAATTGGAGTGATAATAAAAGTAACATATGACAGTATTTACTACGTTTTGTCTTTGGTGGTCAGGAACAAAGAGGACAGAAGGAACCTCCGAATGTACTGAAAAACAGGATATTGGTCAATGTAATGAAAAATTACGCATCATACGCCGACTACGTAAACGTTTATTATCCTCTTCTGGTCATGGAATTTTGGCGGGTTCTGTACTCCGATTACCATGACGAAAAACATGGAAGACATAAGCCCGTAGAGTCAAAAAAGCAGTAAGTCACGAGTATATAGATCTATTAGTGTTTGTAAAAGTGTTATAAAACGGCGCTCTAATCATTAGTCTGCAATTTATACATAATTTATAGCACATCGTATGAGTACGTTTTTGGTATTGAAGCAGCTACTTCAGAAAAGAGTTGTCCTCTTGTTAATAATTTCTTGAAGCATCATGAAGAAAACTCTAACTACGATTGGGCTAAACTCACATGCCAAGGTACGGCGAGAGTAATTTTTTCTATTATGAATCTGGCTTTTGGACTTCACCCTCGCTCCTTCACCCTTTTTTATTATTCAAAAGTTATTTACAATCTGAGTGTGTATACGCTCCCCTGTTTTTTGAGCAGCCGTTTCTCAGGACGGTGGACTTCTTGACCGACATTTGGATTTCGCAATCGTTACATTGAATTTCGACAAGACAGATGACAAGTCGAAACCGGTAGAGCAAAAGAATATCATGAACAGGAGGTTTTTCGCATTTGTTCAAAATGTAACGGACTTGGACAGAATAAAGAATGCAACAACTGTGCACAAAGGACTATATGGTGTGTATGAAATCACTAAATACAATTGTATTCAAATTTGATATGCTCATATGTAATGGTCACCCTTGGAATTAAATGTTTCTAGAAGCCAAGATGAGTGAAAAAGGTGTTCCGTCGCATATAATGATGTTTAATTTAATCGTTAAAATGTCTTCGCATGAAATGGAAGATTTATATTTCGAAAAACCTGCGATGCTAAAGAAAGTCGCCTATGTTGCTCCAAAGCTGAGAGAGTTCAAGTCTGTACTTTCACTCCACGAATCTCCATTATTTGAAAAGATTTTGGCACCTTCGACTGATTATCCTCCTTTTGATCCAAATACTAAACCACCGGATCAGGCCGTCTTGGTTTCAACACTAAATGTTCGTCTGTCATCGCAATTGTTTTTTGAATATTAATTTTAATCGCAGTGATAATGCATCAGTTTATTCAGTATTACGGTCAAAACAATACAACAAAAATTAAAATTGTTTTTTCTGTTTGCAGAGAAAATTAAATTCTTCGCAGAAGCTAGTTGTGCATCAAGCGGCCTCTAGAATAATGCAGAATGTAGAACCAGAAGTAATGCTACTCCACGGTCCTCCTGGTAATGTACACAATTTTCGCTTTCCGCCGTGTTTATGATCCACATAAAAGTAATCACAGTTATTCTGCAGGCACTGGGAAAACTCAAGTAATAGTGGGACTCATTGTTCAGCTCCTAAAGGGGAGGAAAAACGTGGGATCCTTTCTTACAAGAATCTTGGTGTGCACTCCCAGTAATACCGCGATCAACGAAATAATTCAACGTGTGGATAATTTCTTTACCGAAAATTACGAAGGTACTATGCTTAAATTTTTGCAAAAAAAAAAAAAAATTAATCAGATGATCTTGTTTAACAATACTAATACAGTTCATATTATATGTATTTATGTCTGGCTATCGAAATCAATATGTGTATGCTGTTAAGATTTGACAACAAAGCAATTACAATTACTAATAATACCAAATAACAATGGATTTTTGTGTATCTGTTGGATGTTTACAGAAGAAGCAAAGCCGCTCATGGTACGAGTTGGCTTAGAAGACTCGAATAGATCTCCATTTAATATAGATCGGATCGCGGAAAAAAGATGCAGACCGCCCAATGCTTATCAAAGTCTCAATGACAGCGTAATGCCTATTACCTGATTACTGTAGTATATAACGTAGTAGTTAATAAATTGTAGAATTTTGAGGGATTCGATGTTGCTGTATAGCTCAGCTTAAATTATATGAACTGTCAGAAGTTATTTTTTAATACGGAGTGACGCCAGTATCTATTTCTAGCTGTCCTCTCTGCATACATAATTATTTGCACTTATTACCATTTCCGATTGAAAGTAGGGTTGGAAATACTCTTGCACTATTTCAGCGTTGAAGTCTCGATTAAATAATGAAGTTTTTATTCACAGATAGAAGATTCCAAAGCGGAAGTGCAGCAGTTAAAGGCTATAATAGAAGAAAAGAAAAAACGACAAGAGGATACGAAAGCAATTGAGTTAGAGTTTATTGAAACAAAGCGACGCTTGGATAAGTATCAAAAAGATTTGGCTAAAATCCAGGTAAAAAATTGTGACAGGTGTAATTATAATTGTTAATTATAATTAGATCGGTAAAGATTGATAGATGACCAGAATATCTTTTTAATTTCCGTAGTTTAGGTTTAGTTTGCATAACATCACTTCATGCTTATTGTACATGGAAATGTGTTTTTGAAGCTAGGTTCTTTTTTGTAGGATTCCGACGCGTATCAGCCAGCAAGAAAAGATCTGGAAAATCAAAAAAGCAAGGTTCTACAGGAAGCAGTACTGATATTCAGTACTCTCGGATCATGCACAAGTTCATTTGTGCTAAAACACCTCGGAAGAACGAAACGTCAGCCGCAGTAAGCGCGATAAGTTGTTTTATGAACACTTAACACGCATATATTCATAGTAACTAAATATAATAGAACGTCTCGTTTATTTTTAAAAGGCAAAAACCGAAGATAGCTTGTTGTATAGTAGATGAAGCTACACAAGCGACAGAGCCAGAATCATTAGCTCCTTTAGTGCTGGACGTAGGAAAATTATTTCTTGTCGGGGATCCTTGTCAACTGCCAGCTACAGTCATTTCTCAGGTGAAGCGGTTATTGTACCCTAACAATAAGTTGTATGAAAAATACGTTAAGGCTTTGCAGTGAAACGGAAGTGAAATTAATGGATGTTCAAAATTAACAGGAAGCGGCTGATTGTTCCTTTGGAGATTCGTTATTCACGCGCCATTACAATTTTTATAAACGTCATTATCGAGATAAGAAAAGTGGGCCAGTAATGTATTTAGAATACCAGTACCGAATGCATCCGAATATTCTACAGTGGCCAAACAAATACTTTTACGATGGAATACTCAAAACTCCAAGTGATATTAGTTCTAAACGCACAAACAAAATGAAGTTACTGCCGTACGTGTTTGTAGATTTTGCTGGAGAAGAATCCCAATCCACAGGTGAAGGGTAAGAAAATTCACTGATTACAAAAACACAGTCAAACGTGTTACCTATTGTCAACTGAATTATTTCTTTAATGCAAGTACACTGAAAATTAATTTGTAGCAAGATATCCAATTTGGATGAAGTAAAGTTAGTTGTTGAAATCCTAAAGACAGTGGTTTATCAGCGAAATATGCATGGACCTGAAACACGAGATTATTCTTTGGGTGTTATTACGCCTTACAGAGAACAGAGAAAAGAGATTTGGGAAGCAATAAAATCGTAAGTTGTATTTGAGTGTCAGGTTCTACTGTTTTGATCACTCCTCATATGTATTCACACGTACCGTTTGCATTTTATAGGAGCAACGATATACCATTACTAAAAACGGTGGAAGTGGATACAATCGATAGTTACCAAGGTCGAGAGAAAGATATCTTAATTATTTCTTGCGTAAGGAGCCAGAGTACCGGCTTTTTACGCAGCCGGAATCGCGCCTGTGTTGCTTTAACCAGGGCCAGAATGAGTCTCATTATCGTGGGAAACGAAAAATGCCTTAATACTGTAAGTATACTTATAAATCAAATACGTGGTGTAAATTAGTGTATGTAAATCGACTGCGAATGAGTTATAGCAAATGCTAAATTTGTCTTTGTAATGATTACTGCTACTAAGCAAGTGTAATTAATTACACATAAACATTCGTGAAAACTACTGTGATGCTTTTTTTTTGCAGAGTGAAGTGTGGAAACATCTTATTAAAGACGCAAAAGAACGTGGGATGTACAAAAGACTGCCGAGCAATTATAATTCAAATCCAAAAGAGACTAGAAGGGTAATTGAAAAACTTATTCTTACTCGCGAAGAGAAGTCAACCATTGAAGATGAAGATATCGCGGGTGTAAAAACTGCGTTCTTGAAGAGACATAGATAATTTTTGCGTATTTTTATGTGTTCTGGCAGTTGCATTTCTTGAGCATTTTCTTACTAAATACTTTTTTTTATTCCAGCAGCTGATACTTTTATAAGCTAATAGTAAGCTAATGATATTATATAAAATATATAAATACATATATTATATATAAATGTATATAATATCGTGTATTAAAAGTTTGATATTATGTGAAATCTGTGTTTCGACTAGTAATTGCAATAACAATGTTTGTTCGATTGTTGCATACATTTTATGTTTGTGTAGTGTGCATATTGCGTACCTTGAATTTGTGCGCAACAAGAATTTTAATTTAGAATATTACTGAGAATGTGATGTATGGGAATGCCTTTATTATGGAGAATTGCGGTCTGAGAAGCATGGACAATCACCACATCTATCGTTCCCCGGGACTGGAAGTTCTCCCTCTGGTTTGCTTTCCTCTTCTCGGGCGCTCTGTTCCGTTCCGAGCCGAGGACGAGAAAGTACTCGTACTTGCACGTGTGTGTATATATAAGCATGCATTCTGTCGCATGTGTGTACGGTACATGGTTTTTTCATGCATTGTTATAGGAAATTCACCCACACCCCGGGCATCTCCCAGTACAGTCATTCTGTTACCCGCAAACCTCTTGTAGTTTTTTATATACCGCATTTATGCACATTCCGTGTGCATATGTGTACATATTACCACGTATGCAGGCATGTATGCATTGAGAGCCTGGAGATGGGTGAAGACGTTTGAAAGCAAAGATAATTCCCCTCCTGAGCACTGGAGAATCTACCCAGATCGCAAGTTCTGGAACGCACCCAAATTGAAAATTGGAAACAAATTCTTGTAATGGCTCCAATTCTTCTGGCCTTCTCATGTTGGACAAATTTAAATTTTGAGGCTCAAAAAATTAGGACTTCTGCTTAAAATTCAGATCTCGAAATCTTTGGCTTCTTCTTGCATTTTACTTTTACCATTTAATTACGGGGAGGGCATTTAAACACATGTATATATGCAAAAGCATCTACAAAAGAGAGATACGAAAGAAAATCATGTCGGAGTGGTCAGAGTACTTCATCGAATGTGAAAGTGGAGAATGTGGTCGAAGGAGCGTGGGATTGTTGTGGGAAGAAATAGTAAGTCGGAGCAGCAAGTGAATGGTGTTGGTGCTTATTTGGGAGAGGAATTGTGTGGGAAATCTGCGTCAGTCTCAACCCGCCACCTGAGCTTCGTCTCAGATAGCCACTCAACAGATGAGATCGAGGCTTTGCTATATGAAATTCAGGATTTGGATCTCGTAAGTGACAACACGGAAGATTGGCAGGACGGGGGAGAGATTGATGGCTCCGTACGATTTGTGCCACGGTGTTCCCGTTCTAGCATGACTTGTGACTCCCGGGCTTCCGTTCACTCTTGGGATTCGCACGCACTTTACAGCACTCACAATAACAGAGTGAGTAGCCAAACTATATAGGTATACATAAACACACATTTTGTGTCCAATATTTACCATCATTTCTTCGTTTTTTTCTTATTTCAAAGCTATCATAGTTATAGTTTTGTAGTGTCTCGTCTTACTACTAAAAGTACCTTTCTCCCGTACTTTCACTCGCCCAGCATTCAACTTTCTTTGGTATGTATGAAATAGTTTTCAATCATTTCTTTCTCAATCCTTTACTTTCTATTGGTTTGTAAAGCATTTGAATAAACATTGGTTTTAGTGGTGGTAGCACCTGTAGTAAACAGTCTTTTTTGTTTAATGTATAGGTACCTCAACTTTCATCCTGACCACCAACACTACAAAACAAAAAAACGAAAATACTAAACATTCCAAGTTTTCTTTTTTTTTCACTTTAGAATATTGTTCTTCACATGGGGGAACAGTATGAAGGAGATACGGCTCACTTTCAATGGCACAACCAAATGTTATTGAATACCATCATTTTTTCGTGAATAATATTTTGTTGGTGAAAGTGGTTTTTTTGTCTTTCCGGGAACTGCCACCCTGCTGTGCTTCAGATGGATGACGTGAGTAGGAGAAGTGTTGGAGGCCCAGTTTCCCTCTATTGTAATTCAAATCACTTGCGAACACCCATAGGTATCCTCAGAATTATACTTTTGGTAAGTTTTAAATCATTTCCTCTTCTTTTTTTGTGGTCAACGGTCAACCGTTTCCAATTTCATGGATGGACTTTCTCCAATGGGTACATGCTTGGCTTTTATGGGGATCCATGAATAATAATTTAACAATGAATACGAACAGGTCACATCCGTGGTGTGCTTGGGTCTGCTCTGTACCTCTGGCACTGCAGTCTATGGCCTATTTTCCCTGCCCTTTGTTAGTCGAATACGTCTTCTACTCTTCGTCAACTTATTCGCCATCTTAGTTACCCTTCTTTTACTCTTCCTTGACATTACACTTCTCCACTATGCCTTCCCTTTTCATTATCACCGAATGGTAATTTTCTTATTTCGTAAAACAAAACATTGTTAGATTTATTCATCTATTTATTTATGTAATATACACATCGATGCTTAAGAATTGTTTTTCACCAAGTGCACGGACTTTTGGCTGCAAAAGGGATTACGTGACATAAATTCTGACACTTTATGTCACTCATAAATCTACAGAAATTGGGAAATTCCCCGAAGCTATGACCTAGCTCAGTAGCAATGAATATGATAAACAGGTTGTTTTTGTGCAGAATTTTATTGTAGATCTTGTCAAAACTCGTATCCCAACAAACTTCGAACAGAAAATCTTGGCAAAGTTCCACCAGATATGGATGGGGTTACTTTGACTAGATTAATAAAATTCAGAATCAAAAAGAGCCACTTTGACTACATTAATAAAATTCAGAATAAAAAAGGGCTACTGACTAGATTACTAAAATTCCAGATCAAAAGGGACTACTTTGACCAGATTAATAAAATAATCAAAGGTTACTACTTTGGCTACATTAATAAAATTCATTATCAAAAAGGGCTTTTATCTCGATCTTATTGTTTCTGAGCTAGGCTGCATCCAGGAGGGAACATCCTGTGCAAGCATCTTCAGAATTAGTCACGGTCGAAAACAATCTTTACGCATCGATACATATTTTCAGAGTACACTTACGTACATATATTGAGTGTCTTGAAGAGATTTTTGAATATGGAAATGTGGTGAGCAGGCAGTGAGTATCTACCTGACGGAGTGTGCCGCCTTTGTTGGGAGCTCTGGTTTGATAATCCATCTGACCCAAATCTACGAGCATTCTTTCCCTGGGATAGCCAAAGTGACTCGGGATCAGCTCATTGCCTCGAGTGTGTTTGGTCTGGTCTCGGGTTTGGTGGCACTTCTCCTCGCCGTCTACGGCCTCTATGAAATCTGTCACCTGCACGTTCCCAAACGGGAGGACACGGATCAGCTGACATTGACAGAGAGAGCACGGCAACAAATCAATAACTACGCTGCGAGTGCCGCCAATAATGCCAAGTACTTTGAACCTGAGCAACCACCGGAGGAACCAGCCATTTCTGCCACAGTATGGCCCATTGATGATGTTCAGCCATGCTCTTCGAAGCATGCAGCTTGAAACTCAAAAAAAAAAAGTTAAAAAAAAAGCTCGGTCACATTATGCCAATGTATGCGTACAGTCACCGACTCCTCACGAACAATCACTTGAAACCCTGGTGAAAATTACCTGCTTCTTCCTTTCTTTCTCTTATGAGAGTCTCGTGCGTCAATGAAATACTTCTCATATTTTCTAGCTATTTGTAAGGATAAAACGATTCAGCGCATTGTCGAGGGAAGGGCTATATACGTATAGGTCTATATTTAAATGTATTTAGGTATCTATATATACTTATGAATGTACTTATGTATGTTTTTGGCACATATGTCTGTACAATGGCTACAACTTAGTGGCTGAGCTACGCATAATACAGATATATGTCCCCGTTTCTTTTGTTCAGGTAAATTATGTGGTGAAAGTTCTACTTGTGACATTTAACAAATGACCTTGTTTCCCGCTTTGTCAGTAGTAAAAAAAAAAACTCCCGATTTACTGGACCATTTACTCTTTTTTGTTAGAAATCCCTCAATTTTGACGTTTATTTCAACTTCAAGTATTGTAATTGGATTTTACTACGAAATAATTAACTCTGACAGTTGAAGTTTGTTGTTAGTCGGCAGTGATAGCCCTCTTGGCCGAAAAATTGCAAATAGCCTTGCTCCTTGCAGCACATTGCAAATGTATGCATGTTATACTATGATTTGCTCACTCATGCATGTCTCATGATTTATGGATAGCTACTATACTATTTGAATATGGCTACGTTTAAGTGCTTTTTGCAAATTATCTTCACTCTTCTATGAAAGTCTTCCGAAGACCTCTGAAAGAAAGACCAGATTTTTGTGATACCAAAAGAAAAAAGAAAAATATTCTACTTCAACCCGGTGGCAGGGTACACACTAACTTGTGCATGTAGGTACTAGTAATTCTCTGCAGACGTTAATATGCTCAAGCAGCACAAAATGAGAATTAACTATGATGGAAGATTTCGGTTGTTATTTTTCACCGTAAGACTTAATATTTTGCCACGCACGTTCCGCGCTTTTGATAAGGTCTAGTTGAGTTTCTGGTGTTATCATTTAGGAGATGATTCTTGCTTCATTTCATTGCCATCACTTTCCCTTTGAGAGTTATGAGACTTTCCTAAAATGATGCAAATAAGGGTAGATCTGTATTCGAGACGGAGTAGTACAAATGCAATTACGCTTCTTCTGTGAAATATTCATTCATGTCTTTTCATTCATTCTTTCTAGCTATAGATTGTTCCTAATCAATTGTTATGGATGAAAATTATGTACTGGATAGGTTAATACGTTAATCAAAAACATTGAATTAGCTCTGAGTTAATACTAAAGTTAAATCCGCATCAGTTGTCGGTAAAAACTTTCTTCCGAGAGCGTCTCAACATGTTGTAAATATAAATAGCATATGTATAGCGTTATGGCCAAACATTTCAAGAGATGAAACTAATAGGTGGTAGGATAACATGAAACAAATGAATGTCACGCAGGCGGTGAAAGTAGATAAAAAAATGTATTTGAAAAAAAAAAAAAACATGTGGCAAATATCCACGTAAGACATTGACTCTGTGGGTGTACCTAAAGATTAACAAAATGGACATCACACACAAATGAAATTCTATTTATTAATGTGTAAGCATGCAGTAGATGTTTGCAGTTCAATGTCAGTTATTGTTATTTATTGTTATTGTTGTTGCTAAAAAAAACATGCATGGGAGGGATCAAGCCATCACACTAAAGGACGTGTTTGCGTGTTGAATATGAATTCAGGTTAGTACAATGTGAGTGCTATTGATATGCTGTTTATTATTGTAGTGCATTAAGGGTTGCTGGATGGGTTAAGGACACATTTTCTCAGCGGTAGTTGAATTGATGTCCATATCCCCTCAGGAGTGCAGTTTCTTGTTCAAAATCATTGTTACTTCTCGTACTGCAAGAATGTCATCTCCTTTCTCCGATTATTACCGTTGACGTTGAGGCACTTTGATCCAAAACAACTCAGAGCTTCATCTGTACATTTAAAAAATTGACGGTAGTTAGGAGTGAATTCTGAATGTCCGTGAAACAACTTTTTTAATGAGGACGAAAATTCCGCTGGTTCAATCTACTTCCAGTACCGAGTACCCCGCTATGCGTGTATATTATATTGTAGTAGGACAAAGGATGAAGTAAAAGGAACTATTATAAATGTTTTAAATCCAATTCTCCTCCAATTTGTTTTGCCCATGTTAAAGAAAAAGACATGTTCAATGTATTTGTCATATGAAGTATGTGGGAGGTTGTGGTTGTGTCTGCATGAAAAATTCTATTGCTACACTCGTCATGGAATTCCTAATAAACATTCGTTTTTACATACATTGGAAAGTCCAAAATAATCATTCTGACACTCTTTATTTTCATATAATGGTCTACACCTGACATTTCACATCTTCCAATATTCCTGACGCATGGTCCACTTTCCTTCCTTTAAAGGACGACATGGAGGGAAAGTACTTATTCTTTCATATCTAATCATTTTTACCACGCTACTATTAAGTTAAGAAAATAATAAATTGGTTGATCCACCCATAAAAATAAATGCCAACACTGAAGAAATGAGAGTCCCAAGAAAAATGATTGGAAAGTATACATCAACTACTGCAGACTGCAGTCGTCTCCACCCTAACAACCTTGGCGTCAGGAGAAATCCGGCTAAGGAGCATGTCCTTGCCAAGGTACATATTAGTACATAAATAAAGTGTAAGGAGAGCAAAGGAAAGTAAAGACGAGAAGAAAAAATATGTACTTCGTGCAAAAATATTTCGGAATGGTTATTAAAATGTATGAAACAAATAAAAAAAGATTGTTGCTAAGCGATTCCCCCGCGGAGATACAATCTCCCTGCATTTCCGGAATCAGCAATGACTATTCGATTGAATTTAAAGCAGCAAGAGATTCATATGGAAGGAAATGGACATTTTCTATTTTTTCCCACCCGTCCGACCACATGCAACTTCGGACACTTTCCTCGGCCAAAGGCTCTCATTCATGAGGGGGAAGCCCACATAAACCAGGAATGGTTCTTACAAAGTACACATAACCCAGATTAAGTCCAGATCGTTTTTTACGAAAACATTCAAACTGTATATAATAAAGCAGAGCTTGCCAATGTGTTCAAAATTCCATTTTTTCAAATGCTGTAGAGCTACGATATTAAACAAATAGAAAAAAAAATTATTTCCCGTAAGAATTACATTAGATTGTATGCATTTTGTTTCCCCAGTCAAATTTCCCTTTTGAACCTACCCTGCCTTGTGACTGACTCTGAAGCCCTTATCACACTGTGCATGTACATGCACATTAGAACATATGTACACGCATTCATAAGCTCGACAGCATTCGGGAAAAGGAAGATTGATTACAAAAGGGGAAAAAAAGCCTGGGAAAAGGAGGGGTTCCGTGGGGTCCACTTCACGCACATGCTTTTTGCAGCATCTGGCACTACCCATTTCGGAGTATATTGTCCTTCGCGCAATAATACGAAGAGAGAGAAAGAAAGAGAGAGAGAGAGAGAGAGAGATTCGGGTCGGGAATCCTATTTCACCTTTCGCTACGGGAAATAGAAGAAAATTAAAGTATAAAATCCAGCTCTGTCGTGCCTCCAAACTCATCCGGACTATGTAGGTACACCGTAGTTGGAGAGTGACTGTAGTAGTGGTTTAGAAAAGTCAATGGTGTGCATCGAGGCAGGTAAAAGGTGGTAAAAGTCTTGCATATAGTCAAGAGTAAAAGTGAAGAGAGCAACGGATAGAAAAGAAAGGAAGAGAGAGAGAGAGAGAGAGAGAGAGAGAGAGAGAAAGAAAGAAAGAAAGAGCAAGACAGACAGAGAGAGAGACACTTTTCGTCTCGACCCTTGTCTTTGCCGTATGTATACACAGTGCTTTCACTCTCACGTAGTGTGTAGACCAGTGAGGAGGTCTGCCAAAGTGAAAATTCACCATGCGAGTCGTTTAGTTGAACCCACCGACTACTACTGTGAGCTTTACGTAGATTGCTGCTACTATAATAATAATGAAATAATCCCGCTTCCCATCCACACCATCAATTAGGCAATCTCCGTCAATTTTCTCCTGTAAAAAAAAGTCTCCCAGTGAACTAGTGTTTGGCAAAGTTGGAAGTAGTAAATTCAACGAAAATTACAAAAAAAAACAAACAAAATTCTGTCGGAGATGGTCTTTGGTCAAGTTTAAACTCAGGTAAGGACATTTCTCCAAGTGTGAGGAATGGTGCAGAAAGGGTTATGTAAGGTCATATATGTAAGAGGGAGGAAAGGTCATGTGTATTAATTGTTGGTATTTATTCCTTCTTCAATAGGGGGATGAAGAAGACGAGGGACAATAATTCTTACCGTAGTAGTACCAATAAGAATGCCTTCGAAGCAGTGCGGAATTCCTCGAGATTGGAGCAAATCGGAGCAGCTGAGTGTGAGTGAGAGGATCTCTCTCAAGTCGGGCTCCGTGTCGGCCTCAGCTCGCTACATCAATTCCGTGTCGGATTTGTACGCGGCGGATGAGATTGATGCACTGTTGGATGAAATCCGAGATTTGGAACCCATCAGTGTCCACACAGATGACCTGCAAGACTTTGAGATCGATGGCTCCGTCTCACGGCTGCCCTACAACAACATGGCTTGTGACTCCCGTACTTCCGTCCATTCCTGGGATTCTCATGCACTGTACACCAACAATCACAGAGTAAACAAATAAATAAATATAACAAATAAATCCACGCTTTTCCTTCCACAAAAAAAAATGTTTTTTACACCGTACATTGACAATACTATATTTCGTCTGTTGTTAATTTATTTTAAATATTTTTTTACACTTGGAAATAGCAATAGATAGGACTCTTTTATTAATTACATCCATTTTTTTTGTATCTCCATTTCAAGGTTTATAATGAAACTCTATAATATACATTAATTAATACATACATTGACATTTTTATAAATTTTTTGTTGAGCCTAGATGCACAATGTAGAAAGCGTGGGTGGTCCCATTTACATGTACTGTAACTCGAGACATTTGAAGACACCTGCAGGAATCCTTCGGATCACTCTGCTAGTGAGTCAAGTGGATAAATGTCATTAAAATATATCAAAATATGTAAATATTTATGGTTATTAGATAGAACATAATTGGATGATTCTTTTTTCACATGTTTAACATGTCATGTATAATTACTTTCTCCCCTTGCAGGTCACTTCCATTATATGTTTGGCCCTTCTCTGTTCGTCGGGCACGGATAATTATGGTCTGTTCTCATTGCCTTATGCCGACTTAATCCGCCTCATGCTCTTTGTTATCCTCTTCACGCTCTTAGTGACTCTTCTCTTGCTCTTCCTCGACATATCTTTGCTTTACCATGCCTTCCCCTTTCACTACCATCGGATGGTTAGTACAACCAGAAGCAAATTCGAATAATAATCAATTTCTCCGTAGAGCCTTTTCTCCGTTGTTGTTCTCACTTTTTATTATTATTATTATTATTATTCATATTTCTCTTTTAATATGTTAAATACTGCTGTATTAGAGTACAGATTTGATTGGACCAAGAAATCTAAACCCTTTTTTTTTGCCTCTTCTATAGGTGGTTTGCATCTACGTCACTGAATTCACGGCTCTCATTGGAAGTTCAGCTTTGATTGCTTACATTGCTTCCGTTTATCAGGACTCTTATCCCTGGATCACGAAAGGGAGTCGGAATCATTTGATAGCTGCAACGGTGAGGGTTGAATATTGCTTTTATTATTATTTTTTGTTCCTTTCTATAACCATATACCATTTAATTAGCTCGGGGATTTCCATCCCTTTGGTGTGTACCCACCTTTTTAACAACTGTACTATACATATGCAAATATTCTTTTTTAACAACTGTACTATACATATGCAAATATTTCTTTTTAAGCAACTGTACTATAAGTACTTTGCAAATATTCCTATTTAACCACTGCACACATATATTTGCAAATATTAATGATTGTATATGTAAATTTATTTGCAATTTCGGATGAAATGAAAGTATGACTCATTTTTTGTAATCATGACCACAGGCCTTTGGGTTTCTCTCCGGACTCGTCGCCTTACTATTGGCAGTTTATGGGATCTACGAGCTGTGTCATTACCGATTTCCAAACAAACGAGAAGACACGGACCAACTGACATTGACAGAGAGAGCCCAGCAACAGCAGGAGCAAGGTCGGCAGAATTATCCAGCTAATCACCACCAACCGACGTACCCACAGCGTTCTACCCGCTATCAACCCCGAATTCAGTCTCTTCCAATGACAGCCGAGCCACCGATTTCCGCCACGGTGTGGCCCATTGAAGATGAGCAGCCTTGCTCATCCAGACATGTGGCGGATGGGACGACGGATAGCAATCACATCCTCGTGGACGTCTCCACTCCCCTCACCTGTGCCAGCGGCGTCTGCAATGAAGCTTGTGGCCATCATGACGCGAGCAATTGAAAAGATTACGCATTTAACCCTTTTCCCCCATCAAATATATCATTTTTATTTTCCCCGAATAGCTTTTTTTTTTATAGCTTATGCGTTATATAAGACATTGTAGGAAGTCAATCCCTATGGAAAATAATGGAAGTGAAGATGCCTTATTACCACTCTGTCACTCCTACTTGGTCTGCTTTCCTTTGACGCATTGTGCGAGAAAAATAACGCCATAAAACGACATCTTTGATACATTAAAATTTTCTTTTGTTAATTTCAAATCGCGCAAATATTCCAAAAAAAAAGTGATGTCAGCTTATATTACGAATCATTGTAACCAGCACCAAATACATTCCTCTCAAAGCTCAAGACGTACAGTGTTAGGCATAGGATTTTGATGTAGGGATTACTAGGAATATTAATGAAGCTGTATTATACACTGTAATGTTGCAAGATTTTTATACGATGTAAGATTTAACAAAGTAGTTGTTAGATATTTTACTTTTCTTAGGCGCCTAGCTTTCGCCTGTTTTTAACCACGATTGTCATATGTATTTTATTATTAAATGTAATAATGCTAAATACATTAATAGTAATAACCTGCATCTGAACGGAAGACTTATTAAAACTTTTTGCTGGCCTTTACTAATATACATAATTAAAATTTGCTCTCATTACTAATATATAAACTATTTAGACTGTCTTATATCCAAAACTTGGTAGATTCTTTTGTAGCGGTTCATGTGTACCAGGATCCACGTTACAGCCAAGATACAACGATAATAAGAGGAGTGTAAATAATTCCCAATGATTTTACTCCTTATAATAAAAAAAATGGAGATGCCTTCAAAATGTGTTACTGAATTAAATGTTCGTAAATTTCAGGACCAATAATGTATGTACTTATATGGCTAATTTCGTTATTAATATAATAATTTTAGGACGAATATCTACTTACATGTTTTTCTTCTTCGAAGTTATAGAAATGTGTATTCGTGGTACAACTTATTAAACCTGCAAACGTATGAAATACATTATGTAATGTAGACTAACCGGAAAATGTTAATAAAATGGCAGACTATATTGCCGACAGTTCTCAAGCATTTACGTGCAATTTTACTTGACATTTAATTACTAATTTGTGCACTATTCTTATTGTGCAACAATGTAACTGCGTTCCTGTAAATGAGAAAGAATATTCTTCACTTTTTATTTCAAAAGTCTAGAGATATTACAGCATTTAACATTTATTTTTTAAATGCTGAGTATTCCGTCGGCTCATGCAAGAATGGCTCATGAAAGAACGGCTCATGAAAGACTGATAGCGTTCATCAGCAAATGTTCGTGCTGTATTAAAACACGGTCAAAACTAATAAATTGAAGATATACATACATATTATGTTCTCAACGTAACGAACACCTTCATTTATCGATCTATCTAATTCCTTTTTTTGTGAATAAAAGCCTAAAGTAAAATATCATTCAATGACAATTCAGCAAAGTGTCACTGAGCAAAGCGGTAAAGACAATAGAAAGATCATTTATCGATTTATCCCTAAAATTAATTAAAAAAATTATCTTCCGCATTTTAGACAAGAAACAGAGGCGATGCTGCAAACGCATTCTTTGGGGATGTCAACGGAAAATGATTTTAAAGCAAGTGAAAGGGGTGAAAGGATATCTTAGACACAACTGGCCAAGTGGCCAAATAAATCTGGAGCGTGACGCTAGATGCAGTGGTAAGCTCATTGAAAAAGCGGGTAACAGTTGCTCCCGCTGGAACTTTTTTCCCTTTTTCATTCCCGCACCGAATTACATTCGGTTTAAATGGAAACGATAAGGTCCCTTTTGACAGGATATGTAATTGACTTGACTGTGCGTGTTTAGACGAGCAGTACCTGTACGACATTTGTTGGATTGGTGAATAAAGAATTAGGTATGACTTCCAGAAAAAGTTCCCCACAATCTGTTTCGAGCATTTTGACTTCGTGGCGTCAATTCTCTTGCTTCCTTCCTGCAATGGGCTGGCCTGTGAAAAATCAAGGAGGTAGTTGGTGGGTGGGTCCGGTCAGGCAATATTTAGTTATGAATTATAAACACACATGAACATACTTTTCACCACTTTCTCCGGCAAGAGACTGCCAAGGACATTTATGTACATTGTATGCCCCCAACACAAACACGACACCTTTCCTTTCCGTGTTCTTTCTATCTTTCAGGAGGGATAGTGGGTTGTCTTTCTTAATTTTAAATACACGTTCATTATGATTTTCAGGTGCTAACAATTCTTGTTTGTACCATTAACATTAACCTATTTTTCTAACGATTTGCAGTTAAATATCACATTTTCATTGCAGCGCCTTCATGCGTGTGGCAAAAACATAATTCGTAACACAAAAAAATAACTTTCGGAAGTCAGAAGACACAATCTCACACCGCTGTCAGAATGATATTAAATACGTACATATAAAGCATTGCATATAAAGCAGTGTTAATATTTCATTCGCCATGTGCCATGTCCTCCAAAATATGACGTAGAATTCCGACAGAGTGACGGATTTGATTTGTTTTAAAGTCCGAGAGATCAAAAACTCCAGATTTCAAAATGACTACGGGTTCTCTTCATGAGCTTCCTACTTAGAAATAAAATCAAGTTTTGCCTCGGACGCGACCTTGGCTTTTGATTGAAAAATTGCTACAAGTCATGCATCAAGAGAGAAGAATTTGAGTAATTTAATGTAAACAAAACACGTAACATAATTTTTAGCAGCACGAAGAGAGTATTTTTAGAAATTTTCTTGCAATTAGAGGCGGCCGAATAGAAAAAACCTTTATAAATTGTCGTTACTGTAGTAGATTTTGAGTCCCATTGCTCAGATTTGTTTAAGCATGGTACTGCTACCAGAAGTATGCCATTTGGATGGACTTGTTGCACCCAACTGGGTGGGTTTGGCATCCAAATAGTGGCTTGGCTTTAATAATATGTAGTAAGAATGCTTAGCATTAAAATTCCGGAAGGGGCCCCGCCAGCAACAATAACGCGTTCTGACCACATTCTTTGTTTATTCCACAACCATTGAATTAATTAACATGAAACCACAAATTATTTTAGTATAACCCATTGAAGGTATATTTTTAAGCGCCGCGCCGTCCCGCAGGGCGCTTCTTGGTATCCATCATGGCTTGCACGTCTGTTTCCTTCCTTTTGATCCTGGCCAAATGCAAACAAAGGTAATAGCTAACACCATGGCTATAAAATATGGCAGGGACGCAATGGACACTGCTATAATAATCTCATGAATTCCCCGCACACGCTTCGTCGTTGGCTCCCCTTCAGCTTTTTCTTCCTGCACGGCCAAGCGTGCTTCCGATGTAGCCGAGGCTGATGCAGCGTCTTTAACGGACATCTTAACTGGATCAGCTTTATTTCAATTCCAAGACAATTAATGCTGAAGAAATGTAGGATGCGACACGTGACGAGTTTTCATAAATACTCAATCCAATTGAATTATTTCAATCAGCTGGGCTGGATTAACAGCCACTATTTGGACATTTCGAGTGCGGCACAGTGCCACTGACCGTCACGTGCCAATTAAATGCATTCTGCAACTCTGCATGGTACGGCTTACTGGATAACTATGTTAATCTAACAGTTTATTGATCCTAAATATCATGTATACTTTACATACTACAATTGTCTCTAATGGGTACTAATATTTTCCCATTTCCCGTAAATACCGTGCATCCGCCCCTGTAAGTGTTTGTATAAAACATGCCTAAATGGCGGAGATTAATTGTAAGACAATATCAGAGTTGCGAACTTCCGTCGGGCAGTGCAGGTCGCATTAAGCGACATTATTGGAATGCACTGAATGCAGTACGCAGGTTGGGGGTTGCGTACTTCGAAACAAAAAAAAAGATATTATAATGACGTCAAAATGCTGACGAATTATATTGAGAATAATTTTAAAAATCAAATTAAAAAATTCATCATGTGAATGGTTGGTGATGTCTGATGTCAGTATGACTAAAAATGTATTTAATTGTTGTTTCCGTACTTAGAAACCTCATTATTATTTACTGTTGTAGAAAAATTGAGAGTAAAGCACATAATTAATTTGATCATCTCCAGGCGGCCGTATTAATAATTCACCATTTATTTAATGCCGTACTTGGATAGGGAAACCAATTTTTATCAATATGCACAATTTTAATAGAGGCAAAATTTATTCAATATTAAAAAAAAATTAAATACATTTTTAAATTCGCTTGACGCAAAACAAAACAATTTTTGTTGAAATTTTGAACAAAACTTATAATTTTTCTCGTATATTACCAAAATTTTTTTTATGTGCCTGCGGTATGCGTTAAATCAAAAATTTACACATTGTTAATTGTTACATTGTGTATTTGAGCAATTTAGGCAAAAAGGCCGCATGGAGACGATCAAATTATGTACTTACCCTCTATGTATATAAACTTATACGTCATTATACAAACTTCGATTTGACAATACGTTTTTTTCACAGCATAACACGGAAAACGTTTGTAATAATGTAAGATTTAATATTAAATCTTTTCCCGAGAAGTTTGTACTTGATACCTGCAGATATTTTATTATACATGTATAAAAATAACTGTCTATGCAAAATGTATTTGCGAAATGTTTCGTTATAGGTGCCGAAATTTAAATTGGCTGAAAGCCTAGTCTTCCATTTATTCACAAGTGCAGTCAGTAATGCTTTGCTTTATGCATTAATCGGTCATGTTTGCGTCCGAGATGTTGACATGATTATATCGTACAATAAAAAAATTAATTTTGTTTGTTTAAAAACGTACATAGGTATGCAACAAAACTATATGGGCGTATGATGGGCGGTTTGGCAAACATAAATGAATGTCAATAAAATTTTGAATCTACGATGCTTCTCATTATACAGTCGGATTCCATGCACGTGGAAATCGTTATTTTGAAATTGTTTTCTAATTTTCCACGTCGAAGGAATCGTCTTTTAGATACTTTTAGTTATGTAGAAATTGAATTGGAATGTTAAATGACAAGGCCCTTCTATTTCGGGACGAGCCCCTTGTTCAAGTGCCTTGTGAACAAAGTTTATGACTAATAAACAGAACAGAGAGTGAGGTAAGCAGGAGTGGGAAAGAGATACATAATATGTGTACTCTACGAGAGAAATGAAAGGAGAAAGGCCAAATCAATTGTGCTTTCCGCAATGGGGGGAAAATAATAATTGGTATATAATCATAAACAAAATTAAGGTCTGGCACCTACTAACAGAGGCTAAGTATGTAAATATATGCTAATGAAAAGATGGAAAAAGCGAGGCTTCCACATGGGAAGTGCAACTGATGGTTCTTGTTGTGTTCATCCAGTCGTTGTTGATTATTTATTATGCAGGAGCAATTTCCCCGGTCCCACCGGCTGAATGTCAAACACGGACCAATGAATGCGAGAGAAAGAGAGAGAGAGAGAGAGGAGACACGAAAGAGAGAGAGAGAGAGAGAGGGGAAACACTAAAGAGAGAAAGAGAGAGAGAGAGAGGAAACACGAAAGAGAGAGAGAGAGGAAACACGAAAGAGAGAGAGAGAGGAAACACGAAAGAGAGAGAGAGAGAGGAAACACGAAAGAGAGAGAGAGAGAGGAAACACGAAAGAGAGAGAGAGAGAGAGAGGAAACACGAAAGAGAGAGAGAGAGAGAGAGGAAACACGAAAGAGAGAGAGAGAGAGGAAACACGAAAGAGAGAAAGAGAGAGAGAGAGACAAAACAAGAATGAAAGGAGAGAGAGAAAGAGAGAGAGAGAGACAAAACAAGAATGAAAGGAGAGAGAGAAAGCTGGATAGAGAATGAGAGAGTGAGAAAATGGGACAATGAGCAAGAGGAATAGACAAAAACAAGAAATAAGGGGAGAAAGCAAGAGAAAAAGAATCAGAGAGAAACATTGAAAGAGAGAGGGGAAAAAGAGAGAGAAACAACGAGAGAGAGAGAGAGAGAGAGAGAGAGAGGAAAAGAGAGTGAGAGGAAGAAAAGGAGAAAAACAGTGAGACAGATTGAGCGAAAAAGAGAGAGAAAGACAAAGAGAAAAACAATGAGAGAGAGACGAAGAAAGAGAGAAACAATCAGAGGGGAAGCAATACAGAATGATATAAAGGAAGGAAGAAGGAGAAAATAATAAAGAGAGAGAGAAAGCAAGAGAGATAAAGAGAAGGAGAAAGCAAGAGAGAAAATGAGAGAGAAAGCAAGAGAGAAAATGAGAGAGAAAGCAAGAGAGAAAATGAGAGAGAAAGCAAGAGACAAAATGAGAGAGAGAGAGCAAGAGAGTGAGAAGGCCTTTTTTCCCGTTCCCTCCTAATGTGCACAAACATCTTACATCTGCCTTAATGTATAACTGCTATTCCCCGTACATATCTGCATGATATGCTCGCTGTTATGGCTCCAATTACAAACCTATGCCAATGTTCAAAACATTTTTTTCGTATTTGATTTATTATTCTAAATTAGTCAATATCTATACCTTGTAAGTGTATTACAGTCATACATTGAAAGAGTACATTATTAATAAATTGCATAGTACAATAATTATTATAATTCAAGTCATGGAGAATATGAATTCAATACCTTACAACCTATTTATTCTCCCTCTCTAAAGTGAGATCATCACGATTTTTTTGTTGTAATATAGTTGAGACTATTACGTCGTAATGCACCGTCGAAGGACACTTATTTCCTCTTTAATGTACATATATTATTTTAATTTTACCACCATGCATTTTACTTGGACAGGAAATGGTACAAATTATGAAGGGGGTTCATACACTTTTTTGTTTGTTCACTGCAACCAAAGTATGTATATTTTTGTTGTGCGTCTTCAGCGTTTTATGGACATTTTGATGGTGCAATTGCAAGTGTAATCAGATAATGAAGGAATGAAGGGAGTCATTACATTGTGGAGGCCCCAGAGAAGTTCTGGAGGAACTTTCTCCCATACATTGCTCATTGTGGACAATGCTTTGGGTTGTGTATTCATGTATGTACACATGTGTGTCGGTATGTGCCCATGCATGTGTATACGGACGTACTCAAGTACGTGACAAGGCCAAGAGGAAGGGCTGGAGTGTGAGTGACAACAGTTGAATGCAAGGCCTTTGACAGAGGACTCTCAGTAGTTGGAGGGGACACACTTTCCCGCATGAACAAGTCATTTTGACGTTAAATGTCCTTCATATCCCCTCGTCTTCCTCATATAAAAAAAATCAGTCATCCCCAACTCGTCACCCAATCCAAGGTAAAGGGAAGGCAGTAACGACGGTAATAACTCTAATAAATTACCTTAAATCATTAAATACCACCATCAATTATTTCTTATTTTTCCATGAAAGTGCTCAGGACAACAATGATTCTCTTCCGGATTATGAACGAAGAAATACGTTTTAAAATATACATCTATTTTGAAATAATATGAAGAAAACTCCGAAGAATGGGCAAACAATGTTTATACGCCTACCATGTGCATTGATTGCAACAATTTCTGTGTCAACAATGTCTTAGGAATTTCCTGCAAAATATGTTTTGGAAAAAAATAGATGGAGGCAAGAAAAAGGAAATTTATTGTGCATCCTACTCACAATTAGTTAATGCATTGTACGCATGCATGAGAGGTACAAACCGGAGTACGTTCATACATACAACGAAATGTCACAGGATGGGCTAGAAGTTGGCGGTTTAGTCCAATTGATACAATTTGATTTACAATTTGATACCCGAAAAATATCCACGAATTCATTGCCATTGCCTTACTACATTATAAATGGTAAATCCGGCGCTGCGCGTCACCGCAATAGCGCGCTCTTAAATAGATTTTATACAGCAATAGCACGCCATAAATCTATTTTCACGAATATACTCTTGAGATATAAAATGCCGATGAGACGGATTCCTTAAATTAAATCACTTCTGGGAGCTAATTCTAACATGGTTTCAATGACCCTGACTGACGGGAAAAAAGGACCTTGGTAATGTGTTAGGAGAAAATATTTTTTTCGAGCAAAATCGAACTTAGTCCGGCTTGTACCCATAACATCCACGCATAAAGACTGTCATATTTTATGGAGAGGCCGTAATTGCGCCCTTCGCATTTTTCCCCTCTCCCTGCACTCTTTAATTCAATGGTAGTATCTAGTATCTGGTGGTGAATAACAATTACTGGAACGGTAAAAGGGATATTATGGACATCAAAAAACAGGTTTCTCTCCATGTTAATAGTCAGCAATGCACAAGTTACGGTGGTTTGTCAATGGGAAACAATGTATAATGTATAATAACCAGGGTTATACCTCTTATGCACCCAATGGTTTAGCAAAGCGAGTGGGATGAGTTTCCCTGTATAAACTAGGTTTTATTTCAATCCACAACATTTCGGGACAGATATGTGACACTGTATACGACGGGGTAATGGGACAGAGAGAGAGAGAGAGAGAAATAAAGAA
Organism: Disparrhopalites patrizii; assembly: GCA_034698585.1. Taxonomy (NCBI): domain Eukaryota; kingdom Metazoa; phylum Arthropoda; class Collembola; order Symphypleona; family Sminthuridae; genus Disparrhopalites; species Disparrhopalites patrizii. The sequence continues at coordinate 28,684 of JAQGBT010001097.1, forward strand.
GGAACAAAGTGGGGCATGGACTTTTCTTTTTGTATTAGTTAACTACTAGAACCAATGGCCAGTGGAATCCTAGCAGTTGTTATGCATCTGTGTAACCTTTTTTTTTGGCGGAGCTTGCAGGAAACTGTAGTCCATAACAGTATGGACGGTGAAAGGCATGCAACCTTGCGGGGACAAGTAATTGCTCTTAAATAATAGGCTTCCCTAGCGGCGCAAACTCTTTTGTTTCTACTTGTTAATGCATAGTTTTTTTTTTTTTGCCGATCATATGTAGATGCGGAAAGGAAAACAATTTCTGGGGAAGGAAAACGAGACACAGCAGGCCATGGTAAAATTGGGAGAAGGTGAAAGAGACGAAAGCAAGATAACCCATGTTTGTTTTGTACCACTCACAACTCTAAAACGATAGATCCCTATTAAACCATGGAGTATAATTTACAATTAGTTTTCAGTGCATAGTCCATACCGACGACGGTACACAGAAATATTGTTCTTGATTTCTATGCAAATAAGGAAAATGTATCCAATTACTTCCTTTAAGCTGTTTATAGTGCACTTTCTAGCTTTCTCTCTCAAACAATTTTTTTTTCTAGCTTTCTCTCTCAAACAATTTTTTTTTGCATTTGAAAAACCCCATCGTTTGTATTTCTGAATGAACTACTTGATTTGTGGAAACAGGAAGTTATTTATTGTTCCCTCTTCCATAATAATAAGGGAAAAGCATAATAGTTTTTTGGGTTTAACCTTCACCCAACACGTTTTCTCTCTCTTCATCTCTTTCTTTTTTTCCCCCTTTGCTTTTGATCTTAATCAATTGATTTATTTTCCGTGGTTGGTGCAGTGCTCCGACTGGGTACGAAGTAGCATAAAAAGTTAAACCCTTTGTTGCACGGCTGTTTTCTTCGCTCTCTCTCTCTCTCTCTCTTTTACCTTGTCGTTTTACCTGTATTATAAGTTGCTCGTTCTGCACCACTCCTGCCAGCCCCTACAAATATTTACATGTACAGGAAAAAAAAGTGTTCTATTCCTCTTTATGCTGTGAAGGCATAGAAAAAGCCAAGTAGGTAACTGGGTCTGTATTCCCTCTTTCCCTCTCCCTTGCCCTTTCTGTCTCTTTCTCTCTCAAATTCCTTCTCCCCCCTTCAGTATGGCTAAAGAAGCGTTTTCTCCTCAAAGGGTAGCTAAATAACCGAGGCTTAATAGTCGGGGAGTAGTAGCACAGTAGGAGAAGACCAAATGACTCAAAGGCTTTTTTAACCCACCTTTTTTTTTTGCGACAGCCACTACTACTACTACTCTTGAATTTCAAGTATATATGTATACATACGTAAATACCAAAGAGCTGTTCGGTGGAGCTACAAGCTCTATAGCTGGACTTTCTCTTCATTTTCCCTCACCATTATATATACCTCTGTTGAGGAACATAAGGAGAGAGTGCATGCACAAGGCTTCTCTTTATTTTTTTTGCAGACTGCTGTAATATATACCCTGTTTCCCTCCTCCTCCTCCATGTTTTAAATGTCGTGTGAATGTCAATAATGGTATGTGTGCGTGGACTAGAAAAAATAATTCTTTCCACCCTCGACGTGACAGAGAGAGAGAGAAAGAGGATAGAGAGAACCGTGAAAGGGGAATATACAGCCATTTATTTTAAAAATGTGACATTAAAATTATGACTCTCCTCCTCCATTTGTGACAGACCGTTAGAAGTTATTGTTATTATTTCCCTCTCCTATCCTTATGCATTTCAGTCATTCCGCCGTATGGACTCAATCTTGCCCTAACGAATTTTTTTGACGACGCAAAATCATATGAACTTCGGGATTTACGGTGGAATTTGTACTGGGAGGCTTTTGCAGTGATAAATAAGGAGCAGAGAAATCATAAAAATCCATATGGATCATGAAGAGTTGGATAGAAGACATTTTATTATGAATCAGAAACGGTAAGGAATTTATTTCAAGGGCAGATCACAGTTGTCCCTGAAAATTTCTTTATATCCGTCGGCACAAGCGGTATTTAGGAAGCAATAGAGTTCCGGAAACCTCGTGGAGAATCTCTACGGGTAGTGTATTGTCGCCAGGGGAAACTCATCCATCTAATTGCATGGTTTCCTAACCGGAATACCAATACCCGTCAGCTCACAAGATACGGGTAAGAATCCCATGTAATCAGGTTATTTTGATTTCGAAATATTGTTAAACATAACGGTGAAAGTCGGATTCAAAATGTTGCTTCTAAATTCACTTTACGTGTTAGTGTCCTACCAAAATTTCATAAATATCGCCGACTAATTTGCCCGAATCATTTACTACTACAGAGGCGATCAGTGTTAATAAAAAATAAATCACACGGTGTTATTCCCCTAATTGTGCTTCGGAAATGAACACGGGGCATTAAATATGATAAAAGCACAACTTTCACCACTATATTTTGACGTTTCCATGGTAACCAAAGGCTTGGGGCTGAACAATGCATGAACTGGATGGAAATAACATAGGTTCTCATTACAACTGAAAGTACTTTCTCCGGAAATGTCTATACCTTTATTACTGAAATTTCACTGATTCCCCCTTCTGAGCACCCCGAGAAGGAGCAACAAGGTAATGGAAGGAAGATTAATAAAATTATTATTATTGCCATATATTATTATATACGAGGGGGAAAAATTAGGTAGGAAATTAAGCACAACACATTCACATGTACATATATACTTGTTGTGTTTAAGGACGTAGCCCCAGTCGTACTTACATTATACAAAGTGGTATATGCACAGATAATGATGGGAAGTTTATACGGACATTCTTTTTGCCGGGTGTTGGAGAGGATGCAGAAGGTAGGCGACATTGCCTCTTTCTTCCTCTTTATACACATATCACGTTCGTAAATGTAAGGTTGTAATTGTTACACAAGTTGAATAAGGCGTCCTGTAGGCACATTTCAGTGGATTTGATGGAGGCTCACCCTCAACACAAAAGACTGCTTGATTCAATGGAGGGTAAGTACAAGTTTGATGGAGGTTTCGGTATACATGTGATACATACAATCAAATTAGCATAAAATCTCTCATTGTCCCCCTTTTACCTGGTGTGTCCACGGGGCCATAGGTATGTGTGCGTAATTAAATGGGCTTGTAGTACATATAATAAGGGGAATCGGAACAAAGAATCAGGTTGAACCATATCATAAGCATAGCATTGTGATATTGCAATTACTCTTGGTACCATTTCCCATGTGTTTGCTGTGTGAACGTAGGTACATGCGTATGTAATGTATACAAGTAGATATACAAACGGAGGTACTTTCTCCAATGTCCTCTTGCCACCCTCTGCAGTCGCAAGGAAGTGTCCTCATATGCCTGGGATTTCTATTGGCCGTTGCTGGACACAAGTGGAGCCAATTTAACCAAAATTAGGATCAAAACAAAATTAATTGAAGTTTTTAGGGAAGTTTTAGGGAATTGAATGGAATGACTTTTAAGGAAATATCTACAGAGGACGAATTCTTGGGGATAATTAAATCGGGAAGCCGCCTACATTGGTACAACTTGACTGCATTGGGCTTCAGAGGTTAGTTGTATGTATGTGTGCACATATGCTGTACAATATACATATACAAAAGTACTTACGGAGTGAGAAATGAAGGAACCCACACACATGCTTATTGACTTTTTTCCCCACAATAAATATTTGGTACTTCTGTTGCAATAAGTGTGTTTACATGAGACAAGGGAGAGTAAGAGAGAGAGAGAGAGAGACAGAGAATTTATAAGTACGTGTGTTGAACGCTTTTATTGGTGAAGAACTGCATATTTCATGGCTATTAGTTGTGTAAATATTTGGGCTAATAATCATCACATGTAATTGTGAGGAAAAGTAAAGTACTTGTAGAAAGTAGTTGTGTGGGGAAATTACTTCAATTTACTCCTTTGTCAACTACAACGACTACTACCACTGCAGCACGACTTTGTCCACTCATAAAGTCCTTGATTTGGAAATCATAGTAAATGCAAGGATAGCCAAATGTATATACATAAGGACAACAGGCCTTTGCTTCCATCCGCATTTTCCCAAGGAGTCTGCACGTGCTCCATTTGTGCCAATATATTAAGTATCTATAGACATTATGTCTGTACAATAAAATCAGAGGGTTTTTAAGAATTTTCTTTACCTACAGAAATAACATTCTATTTAACACAATTTGTGACCAAATAAAACCTAGTTATAATTTGTTGGCAAAATAATTCTCTATTACTGTATTAAAATAATTTAAATAATAAAATTCGAGTTAGAATTAAATTAAATTATAATAAAAAGAAACCAGGAGTGTTTAACGGCGGTAATATCATTTTTCGACGAAACTCAAATTTTTTTACGGGAAGAGCAGCTTTGTGTTCCTAATATTTCCAAATTCGTCACCACCCAGATTTCCCCACCAATGTGAATGGATAAATAACTACACAGATGTGTGTCTCCTGGAAGAATTCTTCAGATGAGATTTTTGAAAGGTAGATGAAAGGTGAGGTGTAGCTAAACTCCAGCAGACTATATGTTCTTTGCACTGCCAACGCGGGATGTGGATTGATTTGACTCCTTGTATTTTCCGTGCTTTCCTGCGGGAACGTTCTTGAACCTGCAAGGGATAAATGAATTTGTTCAGATTTCCGACATTCCACCATTTCTATACATTACCACAAAATCAAAGAATTTATCCGAGAAATATGCACCGTTGAATTTTTCATGAATGCGACAAAGACATTTTCTGAGGACTTGATTTAGCATTATCCATGAGCGGAACTTTTGCTGGACGCCGAAAGGAAGAGTATTTATTCGTGGAAGATAAACAAAAGATTTCGGAGAGTCGGCGAGTCAAAATGATAGATAATAAATTGGGTCTGTGTTGAATAAACTCGTCAGGACCTCGACAGGAATATTGCCGGAGTTACAATGCATATTAAGCCGTATTGTGTGCCGCTGCAACCTGTGCTTTCTCTTTATTGCTCTTGATTGTTTCTCTGTCATCCGAGTGTCATCCTTTATCAATGAACTTGCTGCTACTATTTACTCCAATTCACTCGTCCTTCGCTCTTCCTCTGACTTTCCTTCTCTTTGCTCCGATTCTGCCTTTTTCCCTGTCATTATCTTTCTCCCAGCCCGTCTGTAGGACTTTCTCTTTGCATGACCATTTCCCTTGTTTTTGATTATATCCCCGTATATACATCTATATATCCTTTTAACCACAGCCTTTTAACCCTTTCCTTTTATTCACTTTAGACTTTTTTGTTTGTTTATTTATGCCAGTCGTTGTTGGGGTCTTCTCTCCAACGCTTGTTCTTTTTATCACAATTCCTTCTGACTTTTTTAGTCCCAGCCTTTGGCCTAAATAAAGTACCTACGTATTGTAAGATGATGTAGCCAGATTTAGGTAGATTTATTAAGTAGTAAGTAATAATAATTAGTGCAAGTAGTAATAAGTAGTTAGCAGTAGTAGTAGTATCTAATATCTGTAGTTAGCAGTAGTAGTAGTATCAAGTATCTGTAGTTAGCAGTAGTAGTAGTATCTAGTATCTGTAGTTAGCAGTAGTTAAGTATAAATAATAAGCACAATTAGCAAAAGCAAGCACAACAAGAAGATGAGAATAGAGGCAGGTTTTATTACGAGGAAAAGGGTGAAATGGAGACGGGAACCAACTCAACGGGCTCAACATCTACCCGTGAGCGGTGCGAAGACCCGAATCAGGAGGAGAGAATCCTCCAAGTCCGAGCTAGCTCGGCTCACAATCATTGAGCAATGGCCCAATAGATTAAATTTAATAATAATAATCATGATGCCATAGTGACGAAAGCAAATGAGACATTTGCTTACAGTATGTATGTATGCTTTGAAACAAAATCCAGTTATTTTGCATACATAAATCCCAGTCACTTCACTCCCAAGGTTATGACTGTATTTTGAAAGGAGGAATAATTTGAGGGATGAATAAAGGAAAAACGTATGAGAGAAACAATTTCATAGGAGGATACATATATGTATAATTTTCCTCTTAGATAATTACATAACATCAGGGTGCTCAGGACGGGCTGGGAGAGAATGCAATGGGGATGTATAATGTAGGTCGGGTATATAAAGAAGGATATAAAATTCGGGTATGTATATGTGCCCGATTCGATGGGAGAGAGAGAGAGGTCACTTTTGAAGATTGTATGGGAAGATAATAAAAAGTATGAACTCTCATTTTCTCCGCCCGCGTATGTACATCCCGCCTAGATTCGTCTCGCTTCGGCTAGTATAAGAGTCTTATCAAATATGAACGACGACAAGGAAAAAAGTGTTAACGCGCAGCCCTTCATTATGCAAGAGGTGGTTAATTGTGTGTTGTTCCAGGAGTTCTCTCTTCTCCCCGTCCCTCCCCACCTGATTCTTGTCCTTTATTTAATAGTCAATGAGAGACCACGGTAGTGTATGAGATTTTTCGACAAGGACGGGAAACTTCAGGTGAATCTTACCCTACGAGAATTGTGCTTGAACAGCCTTGTCCTTGAAACGTAAAGTAAATGTCCAAGTGAAATAAAGGGATCCGGTGGGACGAGTAACAAGGAATTTGATTTGTAAACTTGGGCAATCTCACTTCTGGGCTTGACTCCTCTTTACTCTATTTGTCTCTCTCCGTCTCTGCCTCTCACTGTCTCTCTTTTCCCTCTCCGTCTGTCTTTCTCTCTCCCCATTTTCCTCTCTCTGTCTGTCTCTCTGCATCTCTCTCTCTCTTTGCCTTGTGTTTTCGCGATCTCTATCTCTCGCTTTCACTATCTCTCTGTCACTTTCATTATCTCTCTCTGTTTCTCTCTATCACTCTCCTCCACTTTCTCCCTGCCTCTATCTCTCTCCCTCTCTGTCACTTTCCTCTGTCTCTCTGTATCTCTATCTCTCTCCCTCTGCCTTTCCCTCCATCTCTCTCTCTCTATTTTTACTTCTCTTTTTCTCTCTCCTTTTCATATTTCTCTCTTTCTGTCTCTCTTTTTCATATTTCTCTCTTTCTGTCTCTCTTTTTCATATTTCTCTCTTTCTGTCTCTCTTTTTCTATTTCTCTCGTTTGTCTCTCTATTTCTACTTCTTTCTTTCTGTTTCAGTTTTTCTATTTCTCTCTGTCTCTCTTTCCCTTTTTCCCTCTCTCTGTCTCTTTCTGTTTTTCTATTTCTCTCTGTCTGTCTTTCCCTTTTTCCCTCTCTCTCTGTCTCTTTCTGTTTTTCTATTTCTCTCTGTCTCTCTTTCCCTTTTTCCCCCTCTCTCTGTCTCTTTCTGTTTTTCTATTTCTCTCTGTCTCTCTTTCCCTTTTTCGGTCTCTCTCTGTGTCTATCTTTTTTTCTATTTCTCTCTGTCTCTCTTTCCTTTTTTCGGTCTCTCTCTGTCTCTTTCTATATCTCTCTCAGTCTCTCTCTTTCTGTTTCTCTGTGCCTCGTTCTTTCTATTTCTCTCTGTCTCTCTTTCCTTTTTTCGGTCTCTCTCTGTCTCTTTCTATATCTCTCTCAGTCTCTCTCT